>CM018031.1:33565557-33825557 GCA_008638375.1 Nyssa sinensis
GTTATACTTTTGTCCATCAAATTTTATAACAACCTTATGAATATTATTTTAGCAACTCTCGTGGTTTTGTGGTGCCTTAAACTTCGACCACATTTCCCTAGTACTGCATTCTTTGAACTTTCTTCAGCAAAATCAAAACATCTTAATTTAGTATTGTTGACCGTTTCCACCTTCAACTTTTAATTAATGGAAATTTTCTTACTACTATCTCTTCTTGTCTTGCCATTTACCCATGTCAATAACATCTATTGTATGGATATGACTCTGCATGCTATGAGATATGGCAAGCTGACCCTTATTTCCATTGTTTAAGCCTTTTCTTTTATTTTTTATAGACACTCCGAAGCACTTCTTAAGTTAATTCATCCAGCCCTAATTCCATGAGCAAAATTATCCCCCCGTCTTCCCCACATGTAATCCACCTAAGACAACAAAAATGGTCACTTTTTGTCATTTTTTAAGCATCCATATTCACAATTCCTCATTTTCATATCTAAGTCCTATACTTATCATGTTTCCAATCTTTACCCAAAATTAATTTCACTAGTTTCAACTCGCAAGCAGGCAACTCCAATAAAAAATTAGTACTGATTAAGTTACAAAGACTAGTCATCGCATTGAAATCCGATAATGGAAAATCAAATTCGAAATATTTAGAGATGGCTACATCTCAAACCAGAAAAACTAATATAAAAATATACAAGAATTGTTAAGATTGAAAGTACCAGGACAATGCTTTTGCAGAGATGATCGATGGAGGGGGCACCGAGGCAGTCACGACGGAATTCTAGCGGTCGGTCATAGTAATCGGAGGGGACTCGCTTGAATGAGAAGTCTCGGACACCATTGGAGCTGAGGATGGCGGAAAGGCGTGCTTCAGTAGTGGTGGTGGAATTGGCCGGGTTGGTCTCAGAGTTTTCGTCGGGAGTGGAGATAGAGAGGGAGTCAGAGAAATGTTGGGGCAAATGAGAGAGCTCTAGCTCAGTAATTCGTGTGAGGATTTGGATTTGTCTTCTCTCTAGCTCTGCCAGCGCCTCCATTTGTGCGCCTCTTCCTCTCAACGAGTCTGGATCGACTCCCATAAGAGCGACATGCGCGAGCTGAAAACGGGTGGGGTTGACGGGTTGGAGACGGGTCGAATAAAACGGATTGATTGTATATTTGACCCTTAATTAAACAGGTCATATGTATAAATGGGATCGACCCAAATTTAATCTGTTATTTTTTCATTTTAGGAGAAGAAACATTATTTTTAAATAATTACAATAATTATTTTACTTTGAATCTTTTGAAAATAATATAAAAATATTTTTTTTTTGCCTATTTTTTTAAAATGATAAAACTGTCTCTTTTATTTATTTATTTTTATGTTTTTTTAATTTTAATCAATTTATTCTAACTTTTTTTAAAATTTTTTTATTTAAAAACAAATTTAAGGTAAATAACTTATTTTTATTTTATATAAAAATAAATTTAAAATTTTTATCAATATTTATTTAAAAAATAAAAAAAATTAGTTAAGATTTAAAAAATTGAAAAAAAAATATGAAAGTGATAATTTTATCATTTTGAAAAAATAAATTAATTTGAGGGAGATATTTATATATTATTTTGTAAAGTATGAAAAATTAGTGTAATTTCAGAAATTTCAAAAGAGATTAATATAATTGTTATAAATTTCAGGATAAGTCAGTATAATTTATCCATAAATTTTTTATATATAATATTTGAACAAGTTTTGTAAATGTTTTTTCTTTAATTTGAGAGAAAAAAAATTAGTTCCCAAAATTTGAGAAAACTCATTTTACAAGTAAGATTTGAAACAATTTTAAGAAATAAATATGAAACTGCCTGTGAGTAAAAAATTTGTTTCAAAAAAATATTAGTTGAATAAAAAAATCCTAGCCTAAACAATGGCCTGTTCAAAAATTAGAGTAAGGTGGGATAAAAATATAAGTATTAAAATTTGCATTGTATTACAGTATTATATATATATATATATATATATATATGCATTACATCTATTATATATTTATAGTATACTATATATACATACATATATATATGTCATACATATTATATGTATATATGTATACGGTACATATATATAATATACTATATACATATATATATGTATACAGTACACATATTTATATCTAAATATATATATATATGTCATGTATAATTACATAAAACTACGCAATGTTTTTAAATAGTTAAGAGTTTATCAACTTTTAAAGTGAGAGAGTAAATTTTGAATTTTATAATTACCAAATTACTAATGAAGTACTCATTAGTTGCCATGGTTATATATTGTACATGTTTTACTATTTTGTTTTTTATCAAATTGAGATATATATATTCTTATATATATATATATATTCTTATCCTATTTTGTTATTTTTCATTCTGAACCGGTCAAATACTCACATTCAATCCGTATTGATCCGCTAAATTGACAAGTTCCTTATTACCTAATCCATTTATGACTCGTTAACTAAATGAGTTATTCATATCCATTAATTAATAGACAAATTAAGATGAATTGACGAATTTATATAACATTTATCACCTCTATGCGTGACGAGCTTAGTCCTGTACCCATTTGTAAATGTACAGGTTCTTAATCCGGATTCGAGCACAGTCCAACTCCGTTCTATTTTTATGAATATGAGAAAAAGAAATCTGATTAAATCTAATTTATTAACTCATTCAGTTAAATAAATTGGATATAAATTAAATTAATTTTATTTATTTATTTAATATATTATATTTTAAATTATATTATATTTTATTAAATTGGAAAGAATTATTATTTTTTTGTCAAAACGATGAATATTGCACTTAATCACAATCAACTCAATAATATAATTGCATTATTATAAGAATACATAACAAATCAAACCTAATAATAATACAAACTTCTGAAATATGGGTTATAGACAAATAAAAAAAATAGCTTAGTCCATTACTTAGATAAAATTAATGTTCAAATTCTAGTAATAAGAAAAACATGATAACTAACTAAACTAGTCTTACTTGATTTAAGTTGAGTAGATTTAAATATTATATATTTAAAATTTTACATAATATAAATAATATAACATAATATTTTATAAATATACTACGTACTAAAATTTATTGAATTGAATTGAATTGAATACAATACAATCCAATTCGATAATTAAAAAATTTGAATTAAATTTTTTTAAATTCAGCCGACTTACATATTGAATCCTCTCTTTTAAGAAATAAGATATGAATCACCATTCATTCCCCAATTTGTTTACAAACCTATCTCTACATGATTTTTTTTTTCTCTTTCTTTTTTTCACAAATTTTTAATTATTTCTGATCATTTTGTAATTGTTTTGTAGAATGTTTTTTTTGCCCTAAATATAGCAAATGAAATAAAGATAGATAAAACATAGCAAAGACAACATCTCTTGTCTTGTACTATTATTACGTGATAAAATAGTGCAGGCCTAATATTAACACGTGTTTATTATGCTCTAAATCATCAAGATCAAATAAACATGAGTATCGATCAGTTAAAAATATCTACCGAATATATATTGGTGGGTTTCAAGCAGCTCATTATCTTAAAAAAAAATTATCAATTTCATAACAAGGAAACAAAGTTTAACATAATAATTTTTATTTATGAATATCTTTTAATCTCGATTTTTACGACTCCTAATCTTATTCGAAGTCGAATAGCTAACAATCAATAAATAAGATTTCAATGTTTGTTTTCAAGACATGGTCAATTACATTCTTTCAATTACAAATTACTTTATATTTTTCTAACTTAATTATCGAAGCAAGTATCACCAGAATCAATTCAGTGATCTTCTAACTTTCGTTTTTAGCAAAAAAAACTTGAAAAGATTGACCTCCGTTAAAAAACTGGTTAATTACTTTAATAAAATAGAATATATTTCACACGATTTATGTTTTGTTATACGTTTCATTTTGATAATTCAATATATGTTTGATAATGCATTAGCTTAGGTTTGATACTGGATAATAAGAAGGAAGAGAAGTGCTAAATTATTTTAGCGGGAAAAAAATCATGGATATGTTAAATTTTCATGGGAATGTCCGGTGCCTTCCTCGTTGCTGCCATTTCGCTCATTTTCGAGTTTGTAGGTATCTTGCCATCAAGTTGAACTAGTTGGTCATTTATGTCTATTCTCGGACGGTAAAATGAATAGAATTATTTAAATTTAATTTGATTAAAGACTTATTTGAGATTCATTCATAAAAAAAATAAATTAAGTTTGAATATATTTTGAGACTTATTCATTTATTAACTCAGTTCATTAAGTCAAAAGTAATATAATATTAAATAAAAAAATTAAGTTGACTAGTGAAGAACTTGAAATAATCCTGTTTGGATACCAACTCAAAACATGTTTCACTCATTTTCAAAAATTGAGATCATGTTTGGATACCAACTCTCCCAATACCAACTCAAAACATGTTTCACTCACTCAATCCCAGCTCACCCATCTTCTCTCTCTCTAAACTCGTCTAGTTCTCAACATATATTGTGGCGTCTGTCTCTGTCACTGTTCTGCTGCTGATGCTGCTGCCATTGCCGCTGCCGCCATTGCCGCTGCCGTTGCTCTTGCCGCTACTGCTGTTGCTCCTGTTCTTCCACTTTTTTTTAGTCTTTTCTTTATTTTCCTCTTTCCTCTTCTTTACTTCTCTTTTCCTACGCTGCGTCTCTCGTTCCTCTCTCTCACTTTCACACTTTCTCTTCTTTTTTTTTTTCAAGCTTCTACACTCTTCTACTCTCTTCCAATTACTTCTGCTTTCTTTTCTCTTTTTTTTTTTTTTTTGTTTTTTTTTGTTTTCTTTTCCTTTTATTTACTGAATATATATATATATATATATATATATATTTGTTCATATATGTACTTTGTCCTATATACATTTATATAATTATATGTTTTAGCATATTTTCATTTTAAATATATATCTTTATGATGCTGCACTTTTCGTCTCGCAAGAAATCTGGACTCTATGACCTGTAGAACACTCAAAAGAGAGATCAGAGGGCCACCGAATCGGCTCCGGCGGTAGCCGCTCCGATGCTTAAGTAAGTAAACTGAATTGAAAAGACTATAATGAAAGCCAAAGAATGAGCATGAAAGTAAAGCGTACCTTTAGGGTTTAATTTATAGGCTGTGGCTTTCCTAAGTTGATTAGGATTTGGAGCCATGAAAGTAGAGATTCGATCATCGGAGATAGTAGTTTCCTTGTTGGGCATTGCACCATATATAGAGATAAACATGTGTAGCAGTTTCCTTGTTGAAGACTGTTTCCTTATTCCCTGCTCGGCAGCCGCTAAGACGGTGATGAGCTCTGGAGTGTTGCTCTGGAGTCCTGTGATTAACTCCGTGACCTTTATTTGGATATGTATATGCTCTGGAGGCATGTGCTCGGCCTCTTCCGATCTTTCAATCTGTCCTGAATGGCCGAGCGCTAGCCACTGGCCGAGCATGAGCTGATTCTAGCCGAACATGAGTTGGGCAATAGACATACGTGTCGAGTGATGATTGGTCCTGCTCTTTTGTGGTATATCACTTTATTTATTTATTTTTATTCATTATTTATTTATTTTCTTAAATCTCCTAGGTTAGATATTGTGCCAATGTGAAACAATGGAGTTTTTATGTAATAGATATAAATATTATTAATAACAATGATAAAAAAATTTAACAAATATATATAAAAAATGACAAAAATATTCAGTCTTATTTTTTTTTTCAAAATGACAAAATTATTTCTTTTATTGTATTTTTTTAATTTTGACAAATATTTTTTAACTCTTTTTTTTCATGTTCAAATAAAAATTAATTAAAATCTCTTTTGACTAAAAAAATATAAGTTATTTATCTTAATTTTATTTTTTATATAAAATGAAAAAATCTTTAGAAAAATTTAAAAAAATGTCTGAATCACTATCCAAACGTATTTTCACAATTTTTAACTCAGAAATTGAATTCTGATTAACATAACCACCAAACGTATTTTTGCAGTTTTCAAAAAATTAATTACAAAATTTTAAAACACATTTCAGAAACATTTTTTAAAAAATCATATCTGAATCATTATCCAAACGCAAAATAATCTAATATTTTGAGACTCATTAGTATTAGATTAATTTAATACTTATTGACTTAATTTATACTGAAAAATTAAGTAGAGACTTTTCAAAATGCACAAAAAGCTATCTCCATTTTTCTTCATGTGCGTTTCTAGTAGAAAAAATTCTTCATTATTTTTTGTACTTAAGTAAATAAATATTTGTTATATTAATAAAATATATAAGTCACGTACTAATGTTACAAATATCATTGATTCGTGTGTATTATACTCAACACTGGTAAATAACAGTAGAGTCACGAACAACAAACAAACCAGTAATTTGGCACGATTTGCACAGCAGAGACCTTCACAATGAGAAAAAAATATCTCAAATTCAGACGCGCAAATATGCAAGTTTGCGGCACCCATTATCATTAATCGTCACGCAGGACGTAAGCCAAAAGCGCAACAGTAGGAACACATCTTTTTTTATCCCATTTTAATCTTACCTTTCTTCAATAAGTGGGACCACATAGTGGGAGGAAGACTAAAAGTAGGAAAATCCCTTAAGGTGGAGGAAGACAAAAAGGAAAGGAGGAAGACTAACCCCATGCTTGGATAGAAAGAATTAGAAAGAAAGGGAAAGGAAGGATAAGAAAGAAGAGCTTGTATCATGTTTGTTTTAAAAATTAGGAAGGAAAGGGAGGGAAAGATAGGGAAAGGAAGGGAGAGCTTAACCCTCATTTTAATAATTTTGTTATCCCTCTAAAAGTGGGCGAAAACGGAGGGAAAAGAAAGGAAAGATTTAATGAATTTTTTATAATACCAATATTACCCTTAAAATTATAAATGTCAAAATAAAAATGACATCTCTGTCTTAGGCATAATAGTAAAATAATATAAAATTATTTTTTTTCCTTTCTTTCCTTTATCATTCCCAAACAAGATAGTAGTCTTTCCTTTCTTTTCTTTTCATTAGTTATCCAAACATAAAAGAGGGATTACCCTCTCCTCTCCTCTCCTTTCCTTTCCCTCATAACTAATACTATTATTTTATTTCTTTTCTCCCTAGTTATCCAAACGAACTGTAAAAGTAGGAAAATCCCTTAAGGTGGAGGAAGACTAAAAGTAGGAAAATCCCTTAAGTAGGAAAATCCCTTAAGGTGGGATAAGAGTAGGAAAATCCCTTAAGGTGGGTTACGCCGCCAAAAACTGCTCTATATAATAAAATCACGAGGCATGTCAATATAACAAAACGCACTGACTGATTCTTAGCAATTCACTTGTGTGTTGAGTTCACAAATTAGACATCATTTCTGTCTCTGCTAGTTGCTATACTCTCATCTTCCTTTTCAAAAGCATGTCTATAATATTTCATGCAAACTTGCAGCATTCCATGGAACTCGTACTCAGCAAACCCAACAAAAAGAGGTGGCACATGGCCTTTGCAACCATATATTGTTCAAGGGCCTTTTCCCCTCACTTCAAATATACTGCTGCCAAGAATAAGAGCAAGGTCTCGCCTATTCCATCTCACATAGCCATCAGTGATGTTGAAACTCACCTCTGCTTCTCCAAAATTGATCAATATTCAAGCCTTGCTCAACTTGTGAAGGAGAAAAACCTGGACCAGCTTGCTCAATCCGGCGGAGCTGAAGGTCTTACTTCAGCTCTTAATACCAATGTGGAGCACGGGATACTTGGTGATGCTGAAGACATTTCACATCGACAAGAAGCCTTCGGCACAAACACGTATCGCAAGCCACCTACAAAGAGTCTTTTTCATTTTGTGTGGGAAGCTTTCAAAGATCTTACCATCCTAATCCTTTTAGCATGTGCTGCTCTTTCTCTGGGCTTTGGCATCAAAGAACATGGCCCAAAAGAAGGATGGTATGACGGAGGAAGCATATTTGTAGCTGTCTTTGTTGTCATTGCTGTATCTGCTGGAAGTAACTTCAGGCAAAATAGACAATTCGACAAGTTATCCAAAGTCAGCAACAATATCCAAGTGGAAGTTGTGAGAAGTGGGAGGCGCCAACAAATATCAATATTTGACATTGTTGTTGGAGATGTTGTTTGCTTGAAGATTGGAGATCAAATTCCTGCAGACGGATTGTTCCTTGATGGGCATTCATTGCAGGTGGATGAATCGAGTATGACCGGGGAAAGTGATCACGTGGAAGTTAATCACAGCCACAATCCATTCTTGTTTTCTGGCACCAAGGTGGCTGACGGGTATGCTCGAATGCTTGTCACTTCAGTTGGCATGAATACAACATGGGGAGAGATGATGAGCACAATCAGCTGTGATTCAAATGAGCAAACACCTTTACAAGCCCGGCTCAACAAGCTCACCTCATCTATCGGCAAGGTTGGTCTAGCAGTTGCTTTCTTAGTTCTTCTTGTGTTGCTGGTTCGCTACTTCACAGGGAACACAAAAGATGAGAATGGAAATACAGAGTTCAATGGCAGCAAAACGAAAGTAGATGACGTGATCAATGCTGTGGTGGGAATTATTGCTGCCGCAGTTACAATAGTAGTCGTCGCAATTCCTGAAGGCTTGCCATTGGCAGTGACACTTACTCTTGCTTATTCGATGAAGAGAATGATCGCTGATCATGCTATGGTTCGGAAACTCTCAGCCTGTGAGACCATGGGCTTTGCCACCACCATATGTACAGACAAAACAGGTACCCTCACAATGAACCAGATGAAGGTCACAAAGTTTGTGCTAGGCCAAGAATTTATGGAAGAAAGAAGTAACACCTCCATTGCAGCCAATATTCTCGAATTGCTCCACCAAGGTGTTGGTCTTAACACAACTGGCAGCGTTTACCAGTCCACATCAGAAACACAGTTCGAGTTCTGTGGTAGCCCCACTGAAAAGGCAATTCTTTCTTGGGCTGTCCTGGAATTAAACATGAATATGGAGGAACTGAAGCAGAGTTATACTGTTCTCCATGTTGAAGCCTTCAATTCAGAAAAGAAACGGAGCGGTGTTTTAATGAGGAAGAAGGCTGATAACACAATCAATGTGCACTGGAAAGGAGCTGCGGAGATGATTCTAGCAATATGCTCGCATTTCTATGATCCCTCTGGAAACATGAAGCATATGGATGATGGTGAAAGGATTAAATTCAATCAAATAATTCAAGGTATGGCTGCTAGCAGTCTGCGATGTATCGCCTTTGCACATAAGAAAGTTCAAGAAGAAGAGCATGAAGATGGAAAATCACACCAAAAGCTAAAAGACCACGATTTGACCCTATTAGGACTTGTAGGTTTGAAGGATCCATGTCGACCAGGTGTGAAAAAAGCTGTGGAAGATTGTCAATATGCTCAAGTGAACATCAAAATGATCACTGGTGACAATGTTTTCACAGCGAGAGCCATAGCCACTGAATGTGGGATACTCAAGCCTGATCAGGACTTGAATGGTGCAGTGGTTGAAGGTGAAGAATTTCGGAACTACACACCAGAGGAGCGCATGGAAAAAGTTGACAAAATTTGTGTGATGGCTAGATCCTCTCCCTTCGACAAACTTCTAATGGTACAATGTTTGAAACAGAAAGGCCATGTGGTTGCAGTTACTGGTGACGGTACAAATGATGCACCAGCATTAAAGGAAGCAGATATAGGTCTCTCTATGGGGATTCAGGGGACTGAAGTGGCCAAAGAGAGCTCGGACATTGTTATTTTGGATGATAATTTTGCTTCAGTGGCCAAGGTCTTGAGGTGGGGAAGATGCGTTCATAACAACATCCAGAAATTCATTCAGTTCCAGTTAACTGTGAATGTTGCTGCACTCGTCATCAACTTTGTGGCAGCAGTTTCAGCTGGTGGAGTACCTCTAACAGCAGCCCAATTATTGTGGGTAAACTTGATCATGGATACATTGGGTGCTCTGGCTCTAGCCACAGAACAGCCCACCAAGGAGCTCATGGAGAAACCACCCGTGGGTCGAACTGAGCCACTTATCACCAATATTATGTGGAGGAACCTACTAGCTCAAGCTTTCTATCAGATAGCTGTCCTGTTGACCTTACAATTCAGTGGTGAATTAATCTTCAATGTGACCCAGAAGGTAAATGGCACTTTGATCTTCAATACTTCCGTCCTTTGCCAAGTTTTCAATGAATTCACTGCAAGAAAGCTTGAAAAAAAGAATGTCTTTGAGGGGATACATAAGAACAAGTTGTTCTTGGGGATTATTGGGATAACCATTGTTCTTCAAGTGGTGGTGGTGGAATTTCTGAAGAGGTTCGCAAATACAGAGAGGTTGAATTGGGGGCAATGGGGTGCATGCATTGGAATCGCCTCCGTTTCTTGGCCGATTGGTTGGCTTATCAAGTCTATGCCTGTTCCAGAGAAACCGCTATTTAGCTATCTCAAGTGGCAGAACTACATGTACATGTATAAATCATCAGTTACAAACACAGTCTTTGACTTGCCCTAGATTTATAGGTATTGTTAGTTTTCATAATATTTTTATTTGTTGCCAATGTCTGTATATGTAATTATTGATTAAATAATTAAATAAATAAAATACCATTAGTATTTTTTCCTATTCCTTTCCATAATACAAGGCAGATTCTAAAGGTTTTTGATTTGTTCATTGACCACAATGTCGAAACCGGGGTCAAAATTTCAATTTTTGCAGATAGAAGCTGTGGAAGGGGTAAACCTAGCATGGTAAAAAAACCAGTGAGTGTGAAATCTCAAAAAAAAAAAAAAAATTGTGAGAAGAGAAAGTTATGATGATGATATACTAACAAGAATTGCCCACTCCTATAAGCTAGATAAAAATTTCAGTCACTATGTCACCTTAATGTTTCTATGATCTTCATTAAACTAGCAAGATTGAGAATGGTAGTGTTTATCTTGAGGGACCATCAAAGGATAGAGCTAGGCTAGCTTGTAAAATATTCTAAACAACTACTAAATTGATGGACTTTAATAGGGATGCGGACCCCGAGGGCCACTTATCCAAAAAAAAGGGGATGCTAATTAGAAAAAAGAGGATAAACTGGATACCGTGATGGCTGTATTATTGAAAAAGATATTATTACAGCATGACATATCTTGTTGAAGCTATCCTTGAAGAAGGGGATAGGATTAGTCAAGCAAATTCCTACCTCCATTTTTCATTTGAATGAGAATAAATCACCCAAATGTATTAGGAATTAACTCAGTTAACACCTTCAATAGAGTGAACTCTAAGGATTATTGGGACACATTTCTGTATTCACAATGTATTTTCTGTGAGGAAATTCACATCTGTGGTTGGAAGGGATGAATTCTTGTAAATGTTAAATTCACAGAATTTTTGGAGAATGTATGGTGAATATTTCAGAAGCCATTATACAAACCTGACGAGCAGTATGATTTAATAAGGTCAAATTTCCATAGACTGCATAGAAGACTCATAAAAAACAATGGTGCTACACATGAAGTTGAACAGCTATTATAAACATAGCCGAACATTGATATGATTGTGATGCAAGTCCAGAAAATGTATTACAGAAGTACATTATCCGTCCCATCTCACATAATATGTTATTCCGTATCTCAGATATCTGCCCACTTCGTCCAGATTATAATAAACCCAAACTCAACTCGTCATGCCCAAATTATACAAATTTTTTTCATTTAAAAAATAACGTATTTATTTTTTACTATTATTTTTTCATAATTATATATAAATATAGATATATCTTTATGGAGATGTTAGGAATTTTAAAACACATAAGAGATATTTAATTAATTTCTACGTTAATCGGGATAGAATGAGTGTAAACCTTCATTTTTTCAAACTTTTCCCAAACCCAATTAGATGGTAGATTCAATCATAGATTCCTCATGAAGTACTTAATTAGTATAAGGTCCAACCCAAAATATGTTCATCCAAAAAGTCCTTAAAAATTTTGTTGACAAAAATACCATTCTTTGCAAAAATACGAAGGAAACAATTTCTTTATATCCCAACTTGCTTCAACTATGCCATGTCATCACTTTTTTATTTGTAAAATTCTAAAATTAAATAACTTACAATATATAAGTCCGTTTTGCATAAAAAGTATATATTTGAACTCTAAAAATTGAGATGTATCAAACAAGATCCATATTGTATAGAAAATTCTGTCAAACAAATTTTTGTTTTTTCGATAGAGAATTTTTTATAAATTCTTTTACAAAACTAAGACAAAGAATATTCTCTGTCCTCAAACAGAAAAGTGTCTCTATCTCGAATAGAGAAATTTGAGAAATTCATTTAACAAAAAAAATATTACACATGTTTTTAACAATGTATCAAACAATCTTTATTCTTTAAGAAAGTAGTAATACTTTAACATTGATAAAACAAAAAGTTAAATTCAAAATTCTGTCAAAAAACGCGCATTTTTTCAACAGAGAATTTTCATTCAGACAAAGAAATTTGAAAAATTTCTTAAATAAAAAAGTATTACACATGTTTTTAACAATTCATCAAACAACTTTTATTTCTTAGGAACAAAGGAACTGTACATAAAAATGATTAAAATAGCTCCTTCAAATCTCATTCCTAGTCATTATTGATTTAAATACACAACTCGCCAGTAAATTGTTATGATTTTTAATGAATATGTGATAAGCACTGGGAAGATCACTAGTAACAGGACTGAAGTCATGATGATTTACACTAACGGCAAACACATCACTTGCATTATGGAGGATGTGCCAAAATAATGCAGGAACATTTTTTTGTGAAATAATGCAAGTGATTTACACTAACTGACAGCACATGAAATACTTCAAGTGCTTAACACTAACCGCCACATTGAGTGAGAATGTGAACCAAGACATTGGAAATGAAATTAACTCAAATAAGGCCAGTTGTCCTAACTCAGTCTCTGAGTGTGGGAAAGGACCGACCATGGAGGGGGCGACTAGGCTACAAATTGCATTGGGATCAGCCAAAGGGCTGGCTTACATCCATGAAGATTGTATGAGATTTATTATTGTGTTTGAATTATTACCCCAAACACCTGAGGGCCACGTCAGCGACAAAGCTAAGCCAAGAGAAGCCAAAGTTGGAAGCTCAAAGCACTAGCCTATGTGTCTACATACAGAGTTATATATGCCAAATAATCATCAGTAAGACATGTCCGCATGCATGATGTTATTGAAGTTTTGCAATATTATAACATAGAAAGGAACTTAAAAGAAAACGAGCGAGAAGTGAAGAGAAGCAGCAGAAGAAGACGTGAAATGTGACGATAGGGCTGCGATGATAGGAAAGTGGGGGTAATTTTGTCATTAAGAATAAAATGATGGTGTCAATTTATTATTTTTGAATTGGGACCACACAATTTTAAAACTCAAAAGACTTTTGGGATTAAGATATTTTCTCTTAAACCAACCTTAATTTGGGATTAAAATATTCTCTCTTAAACCAACCTTAACTTGTAGACACTTATTTTGAAGGACTTTTCATTAATTAATTTTAAATTTTAATATTTTTTTTTAACCACTCCTAACCCATTTATATACTGCCCAAACCCATTTCATTAGGAACTGACTACTTAAAAAATCCGTAACATTGATATCCATAAGCAAAAGTAGAGGGTTGAATGCCAAAAAGATTCATTGTAATGTTTTTGACTTAAAAATTCTCAAAGACTCTTTGGTCGAATGCACTATAACTTCCTTAAAACAAATCTCTAATTCTAGGCCGTTTGTTCAAATGCACATCTTTTCTCACTTAAACACGTGTTGTTTTTACGAGAGTCGGAGTTGTACTTTGGGATTTGATTTTCTAATAAGATTTTATGGTTGGTATGTATTGATATACCACAAAATGACAAGACCAATCATCACTTGACACGTGTAACTATGGGCCAGCTCATTCATCTCAAGCTCGGCCTTTTCTGCTCATGATCGGCCATTTAAGCTCAAGCTCGGCCATTCAGCTCAAGCTCGGCCATACAGTTCATGCTCATACAGCTCATGCAGACATTCAGCTCAAGCTCGGCCATTCAGCTCAAGCTCGGCCATTCAGCTCATTCTCGGCCATACAGTTCATGATCGGCCTTTCAGCTCGTGCTCGGCCATTCAGCTCGTGCTCGGCCTTTCAGCTAGTGCTCGGCCATTCAGCTCGTGCTCAGCCTTTCAGCTCGTGCTCGGCCTTTCAGCTCATGCTCGGCCATTCAGCTTGTACTCGGCCTTTCAGAGCAGACCTACAGAGGCCGAGCACGTATCTCCAGAGAAGATCTACTTATCTGCAAAGCTTACAGGTCCGAACACAGACCTTCGGTGTAACACACTGCTATTCAAAGCTCATCACCGCCTTAATATATGCCGAGCAGAGAATAAGGAAACAGTCTTTTACAAGGAAACCACCACTCATGGTTATCTCTATTTGATGCAATATTCTACAAGGTAACTACTATCTCCGATGCTCAAATCCCTACTTTCATGGCTCCAAATCCTAATCAACTTAGGAGAGCCATTGCCTATAAATTCAACCCTAAAGGTACGCTTTATTTTCATGCTCATTATTTTGGCTTTTATTACAAGTCTTTCAATTCAGTTTATTGACTTAAGCATCGGAGCGGCTACCGCCGGAGCCAACCCGGTGGTCCTCTGATCTTCTGTTTCGAGTATTTCGCAGGGAGTCGAGCTTGGATCTCACGTGGGCCAAAAAGTGCAGCATCAGTTTGGCGCCGTCTGTGGGAACGACGGTCAACATGCCTCGTTCTCTACTACTAATATTGCTCTCTAATGATTATTTAAATTCTCTCAAATTTCATATAATTTGATTGATGTTAAATAAGATTGAATCGGATTAAATTTTTATATATCAATGCATATATCAAATTCTGTATATTACTTACAAGATTATATATATACAGATACATGTTTATATATATAATCTGAAGATCTTTTTGTATATATACATATAACTATATGTATATTCGAATGCGACATAATAAAATCAGTATAATATATATACTGACCAACCTATTGATCTATTTTTCTTGACAGATCAAATCATTACATGTGACTTATATTTCCTTTTTACTGTTATTACTTTTGGTGCATGAAGAGAAGCACCGTGATCTGACCCATGATCTCACCTTTTAATATTATCACAGGAAATATAAAACAATTGTTTGTTTGCCATTGGAAACACGGAAGACCACCCCAATTGTCTTCCTATAGTTTTCGCCTCCTCTCACCAACCCAAACAAGGGCAGCGCAATATATTTGATTGTGATACAGATTTGTCCATGTTATGAATTATGTATATATACACACACCTACATGAACACCAATCTTGAGATCTACATCAATCCACAAATATTTTAAACAAAATATAAGATTTGTTGGAATACAGGACCATTATTTCACTGTTGGATCTGAATGCTTTTATAAAAAGTGCCTCAGATTTTTTATTGCATCCTTATCTCTTATGCCTGCATCCTCTGCCTTTCTGTTCTATTTCTCTGAACTATTTGACTCAAGTGTGGAAAACTTACAAACATCACGTTTGGCAAAAAATAATATATATAATCTCACCATCTTTCTGTATATGTGTATATATATATAAATTAACATGAGCATCACTTTTGAGATCTACATCAATCTCAAAATCTTTTTGAGTAAAATGTGATTTGTTGAAATTCAAACCATTATTTTAACATTAGATTTGAATGCCTATGTGAAAAGCATCTTAGGCTCTGTATGGCGTCCCTCATATTTTAATGTTGAATTTGAATGCTTATGAGAAAAGCATCTCAAACAGGTCAGACCACACCTCTTCCCGTCACGCCTGTCATTCACAACCGAGGAGTTTCAGATAGCCTCATCAATGGCCCAAGTGCTCAACGGACTGTAACATTGGCAAGCACGTCTGCCGAGTTAGCCATGTCGCGAGGCTGGGATTTCAACGCTGGGATAATAGACACAAGTCGTCTTCTTCATCTAAAGGAATATCACAGTCTTCTTCAATCGATCTGTAACTTCGGATCTCGGCTGAGAATGAGAACCGACCTCACCACCGCTGACGTCACTGGTCACCCCAATGTTGACTGGTGCGAGTCACCTAAGCTCGAGACCGTCCAGACCAATTTGGTCGGCACACTTACCAGCCGACCTCTATGGAGACGAAGGCCTGATCTAGATCAACTATGCCACCGGTTATATTTTCGTGTACGATTCGAACCACTTGCTCGATACGGGTGTCGAGGTCAAGGAGGAGGACACGCCCAATTTTATTGGATCATTCTATTCCAAGACCAAGGCCATGAACACTCTTTTTGGTCTGTAAATCAATCGATCGTGGAAGGGAAAGTCGATGCCATTAACGGCCTGCTTTCGGTGTTTTCGGAATTATGAACCAGGACAGCAGTTTTTTATGCTCCATTGCTGCGATTCTTTGCATCTACTAGCTTCCCTACTTCCCCAATCCAAGAGCATGATCTCATATGTGACACCATCGACGGTGACGATCTCTGGTTCTGATATTCTCCGACAAAAGTATCTGGTGCCTACACGGCAATTTTCTGTTTTACCCCGTCTCCCAGAGATGATCAGAAGGCTTCATTGATCACAAGCAAGGCCTACGAGATCAATCGCAACCAATTGACGGGAGTATCGAGCAATCACGAACTATATCTGAAGCAGCAAAGAAGCTCAAGATCGGTATCTATCTTGTGACACGCTGGCTCTCTCATGATGTTAAATTCTAAGAACTTAAGACTAGCAGAAGACCCAACAACTGATTTCGAATTCTGGCAAATCCCTTTTTCCTGTTGATGTGGCACAATCGGCGCCACTTGAAATACAGCTCCCTGTCATAGAGTTGCTGAAATATTTTATGAGTAGGAAACTGTTTTTCAAAATATCATGGGTATTCTTCTGCCAAGAGTCAATTCCACCATGACCGAACGTACAAATCAAATTTATGGGCAACTTCTAGAGAAGGCTGTGCCCCTCTCTTTGAAAATTATAATCCTTGTTCTGGAGGGAAATTTAATTGTTTCTGATTTTTGGCACCCTCTACTCCAGCCTTTGGATGTCAAAATGCCTCAAGATCATAATCAAATTGTTGCTCTGATTGAGTTTGTCAGATATGAGTTTTAGCCGCAAATTCAGTAACGCTTTATCAAAATTATGAGCTCGGATGGTTGGGCTTGTATAGTTGCTTGAAGATTGTTCTTGATATCTTCGAAAAGCTTCTAAAGCCAAGTGTCAATGCAATGTCTTCACCATATGTACCATCTTTGTGTAGTTTTAAACCCCCACCACCATGATCCGACGATAATGGGCTGTCAGAGTTCATGTGGAAGGGGGTGATCAAGTGCTCTTCTTCTGAGTTGGGTCCCACCTCAGACCTCGTGAATATCAGGAATCTCATCATCTTCGTCCGCCCGCTACCGATCAGGGTCGATTTATTTACTCTTTCAAAGACCTTATCGTTCGTTGTACTATATGCTTCCTGGAAAGCAAAAATAAGATCAGAAACTGAAAATCCTTTGGAGATTTTGGGTTTTCTACAATTCTGCTACTTGCAGGAAATTAACTAGTTCTTGAGTCAATTTAAGACGAGGAGGCCTCAAGGCCAAGCAGAAATTCAAAGCAGTTACTGTTCCAACCTATTGATCAACAGTTTTTGACAAGCATGACTCCACTGGAGAAATCTGATGATGATGCCATATAATTTGGGTGGGGGACAAATTGATTCTTGGGAATTATGGAATTCTTTCCGTCTTCTTTGTGAACAGCACGGTCAATTATCAACTGCTCTTGATGATTTGTCTTCGCTTCCTTTAGCAAATTCACTCGGACTTTGGTTTGGAGAGTCTGTTGAGAGCGGCTATAATTCATACCAATGCTTTTCTAACAAATGCACGGGATACCCATGTCTATCAAAATGCCATCAAAAGCTAATGACTGGTTTTCTAACCAGTTAATACAGATTGTTGTTTCTGGGAAAGCAGTTCACAATCTTCCTGTTGGGAGTTCAGAGTCAGCAGATAATCATACAGATAATCATGTTGATGGTCTTTCAGGATATCCATTAAGGTTTGTCACAAAACCTCAAGGGGTCGAGCCTCTAGACCCAAACCGCTCACCGCTTCCCGAACCATGGTGCGTACCAAAGATCAGCTCTGTTTCGGTATCAAGGGTTGGTCCTGGTTTTCTATGAGCGCGATCCTGCTTCGTAAGGATCCAGTTATAAGGAGGCAAACTCGTATTTGTGACTTGAAACCTGCTGTGGTTTATGGCCATGGCTGCATTCTCCGCATAAAAGTTCAAGCGGTACAGGCAAAAGGCGACATTTCAACTAATGGGTTATTGCTTGACAACGGCTAAGGGAGCAGCAGAGACTTTCAAACTTAACATGGCTCTCATACTATTACCAGGCTATTTATCCCTTTCAACGATAGCATTGACCTTCACAAGATAATTGCATGTGCCATAGCAATTTGGACTCTCCTCCATGCGGGAAACCATTTAATATGTGGTTCTCCTATTCTGATTAACTCATCACCAGAGGATTTCGCATCCATAGCATTTGATTTTAATCACAAAAAGCCCACATACGAAGGCTTTTTCCACGGTGTTGAAGGAGTGACTATGATTTCAATGGTGATTCTAATTACCATTGCATTCAAACTAGCAACATGACGCTTCCGAGAAATATGGTAAAGCTGCCAACACCCTTCAACCGTTTGACATGCTTTAACGCATTCTGGTACTCTTATCAACCTCTCCGTCTGGTCTACATGTTGCTACTAATCCATGGAACCTTCTTGTTTTTAGTTCACAAATGGTATCAGAAAATGGCACGGGTATACATCTCTGCTCCCTTTTTCCTCTATATAGCAGAGCGGAACCTAAGAACATGTCGATCAAAATATGATTCCGTTAAAATACTGAAGGTTTCAGTATTACCAGGAGATGTATTCAACTTAGTTATGCCCAAGCCTAGTGGGTTTAAAGACAAAAGTGGGCAGTACATATTTCTACAGTGCCCATCAATCTCCCCATTTGAATGGCATCCATTTTCAATAGCTTCAGTCCCAGGAGACCCTGGACCTGAGTGATAACAGATTGGCTGGCACGCTCCCTCGAACCTTCTCTAAACCTGAAAAACCTCAAAGAACTTGTGCTAAATGGCAATACCCTCTCTGGCAGTTTACCGGAAACAATTGGCAATCTGACAGACCCACAGATACTTAATCTCCAGAGCTTACCAATCTACATCGGAGAGGTCTCTCTATTGGCTGCTCTTTTTGTAAGCTCCTGCTGCCGATGCTTCCAGTCCACAGTCTAGAACGGATCTATTGACACTTGGTTTGGCAATCATCAATATTCTGAAGCGTCTGGTGGATCTGAAAAAAAAAAATAGAAAAGTTCTCTTCACTGCCAGCATTTCCAGACAGATGTCTCTCCTCAACTGTGCAAGTGAAGTTCCTACCATCATCATCTTGTACATCCACTTCAATTTCTACAGAAAAAGGATGATTCTGGCCTAAATCTTCATTACACACTATAATCTCCGTATCTTCCTCTGATCCAAGCTGCCGGGACAGATCTTCCAGCAAGCTTCTCCTAATAGATTTGGGGTCTTTTTCGTGCTATTTACCTTTGATGGGGATGGAACAGATTCAGATCTAGATAGAAACTCTCCACTTCTCTTCCCAGTAGCTCTCAGGTACCAAACTCAGTGGAGTTCTTGGAGAAGTAGAATCTGATGAAAGGCTATGACCTCTCACAGCCATTGATTTACTTTGATTATATGCCCCAGTGTGTGTTGGCAGTAGGATGAGTTATTAGCATTCAGTGCAAGAGACTGCAAGGATTTTGCTTTACCTATCAGTTTCTTCAGATTTATATCTGGCAGAAAATTAAGTAATCTCTGAAGACAGGAAGTAGCATATTCAGTGGCAAACACAGAAGATCTCAGATACAGTATCATTGAAACTGCAACAAGATGAATGCTCCCCTAGGTGAACTGAGGACCCCAAAGCTGGTCCCAATATCATTATCAGCACTTCTGTTCAAGTAACTGCTGTCAGATGCAAAGGTTTCATCCCAGATTATCAAGAGGTCTTCAAGGGCGAACTCACGCCCAAATAAAACTCGTAACCAACGGAGTGCAAAATATTGGGGCTCAACCCCAAGCTCAACAAGGTGGGTACGGAGAGATGAGTCAACAATAGAAAGCAAACGGTACAATGCAGAAGAAGCTTCAATAACAGGAAGTAAACTAGTGTGTGAGCCACCTAAAGCAGCAGGTACATGTACTCCCTCTTCTCGGAACTCTTTCTACCACAAGAATTCGAGACTTGCTGCTACCCAAAAAGCCCAAAGAGTTGTCATTGCCAAGACAGCTGCTATTACTCGCCCGTTGGCTTTTGTAATCATCTAGAGTCTGTTCTGAATGCTTCTCTGCAGCTACCAGAATTTTTGCCATTGCCGGACTTCCAAACTCCAGTGGCTTAAGTCATGAAGTGGAGAGTAGTGTGAAGAAACCCAATAGAGAGAGCCTGTCTGCACAGAGCACTGCTGCCAGGCCGAAAAGGAGGAAGATAACGGAGAAAACTCAAGAATTTGAGAAGCTGATTCTTGGCGGCCACAAGATGAATACTGTTGACATGTTCCAAGCTGCTTTCAACTATATTAACTACTTGCGGGCCTAACTTGGAATCAGGTGGTGAAAAATCCGAGCAGGAAGCATGAGAGAAACACTGGCGACAACATCAGCTTTGTCTCCATCACTAGTGGTTTCCAACTCAATTGCTACATACCCCGATCGCGATCTCATAAAGAAGATAAGAAGCCACGAGGTTGCTATAGTGGAGCTCAGGAATATTTTTTCCTCTCAGGCTGTTTATAAGAAAAATGGGAATATATTTTTCCACACAACTGTTCGGAAGGCAACAACAGCAGCTGCATTTCTAAAAGAGGTTCAGTTGACTCCTTTACCATCCATGACAGCTCCATCATCTCTAGTGCATCAAACTATTGGGCAGGACACCCCATCAACACAAATTCAATGGCCATCTGAGGGTTCCCCAACATGTTTTACTAATCTGAAAGCTAAGGCTGTTCTTTTGATATTGCAATGTGCCCGCCATTTAAAAAATCTTCAGACAAACTCGTTAAAACACTTACAGAGAAACCACTCAGCAACAATTTGCTTGAGGGCCAGATTCCAGTGGCAGTCGCAAAGGTCTCTACCCTGCAGAGGCTATAACTGGACAAGAATCTCTTTATGGGAAGCATCCCCAGTTCCGCCGGTGAACTCAACAATCTGATTAATCTGTCTTTACATGATAACAATTTGATTGGAGAGACCACCGTTGAGCTTTTCAAGTGTACAAAGCTGGCTTCTCTGAACCTTCGTACAAGACCAGCTTTTCCTCCGTTCTTCACAATGAGAAATCTTCAGGGTCTCAGATTTTCTCACAATCACCTATGTTGCTCGATCCCCCTGGTAATCTTGGGTCAATAATGCAGAGCTTAGCCAAGCTTAGCCTGTCAAATAACTTGCTTACTGGACCATTGCATTCAGTGCCACATTTATTTCTTTAGTCTTGTTGACGTGTCTTCTCAAAGGGGGGAAACTGAAAAAGGAAATTATCATTCTTGACAAGGGAAAGGGTTTCATCGGCTTTTCTCTCATTTGCTGGATTTTGTTGTCCCTGGTCAAAGTCAGTTTGTGGCTCTTCAGCCTAAGATAATCACATATGAGAACTCGGTAGCCTCATTCACCATGGCCGCAAGGTTCCTCACTGGCCCAACAGCAACGGCCACATCTTTCATTGCTATTGGCCTACGCGAAGGCCTCTGTCGTATTGATATTGTACAGTGGACAACACAAACAGCACGCCTGTATGCAGCTAGCCTTATAATCACCTATCTAGTCATCAGCTCGGTAGCTCACAGTGTGTCAAGAGGAACTCTTTTCCGGTTGACTTTCTCTATTATTAACAAAATTTTACAAGGATATAGCTCTCTCTTCAACAATGCCAGCACAAACATGGCGGCTCTTGCTCTCACCTCATTAGAAGATTTGATCATGAAGACAATTGTATACAAGCTGAGGCACATAATGGCCAACATAGCTTTCACTAGTAGGGTAAAAATCACAGAATCTATACTGCAGGGAACCTTTCGAGCCAATTGGCAAGAAAGATATGGGCATCATTGGCAGTACCCTTATCAGTTTATACATCAATGTACAGACCTTTAGGTCTGGTCCATCAAATGTCAGACCCTTTGGTCTGGTCCATCTTAATGTACAGACTCAAGTCTGGTCCATCTTAATGCACAGACCCCCAGGTCTGGTCCGTCTTAATGCACAGACTCAAGTCTGGTCCATCTTAATGCACAGACCCCCAGGTCTGGTCCGTCTTAATGCACAGACTCAGGTCTGGTCCATCCTAATGCACAGACCCTCAGGTCTGGTCCATCCTAATACACAGACCCTCAGGTCTGGTCCATCCTAATGCACAGACCCCCAGGTCTGGTCCGTCTTAATGCACAGACTCTTAGTCTGGTCCATCGAATGTACAGACCTCTTGGTCTGGTCCATCGAATGTACAGACCTCTTGGTCTAGTCCATCGAATGTACAGACCTCTTGGTCTGGTCCATCTCAATGTACAGACTCAGGTCTGGTCTATCTCAATGCACAGACTCAAGTCTGGTCCATCAAATGTACAGGCCTTCTGGTCTGTTCCATCAAATGTACAGGCCTTCTGGTCTGGTCCATCTTAATGCACAGACTCAAGTCTGGTCCATCTTAATGCACAAACCCTCTGGTCTGGTTTATTTTATTAACCCCTAAAGCCTCGTATCCATTACAAGTGTTGAAGGCTTGGTTCATCTAAATGTACAGACTTCTAGGTCTGGTCCATTTTTTTCTCACCCTACTGACTTTTATAAAAACCCTGTTTTATTTCTAAGTGTTGCAGGCCAGTATATTATAAATCGTCGAGCAAGCGTGACTCTTCAAAAATCCTAACCTCAGCTCTGCACGGATCTCACAGAACTGAGGCTTGGGGGGAGAGTAACTGATATACCACAAAATGACAAGACCAATCATCACTTGACACGTGTAACTATGGGTCAGCTCATTCATCTCAAGCTCGGCCTTTTCTGCTCATGATCGGCCATTTAAGCTCAAGCTCGGCCATTCAGCTCAAGCTCGGCCTTTCAGCTCATGCTCGGCCATTCAGCTTGTGCTCGGCCTTTCAGAGCAGACCTACAGAGGCCGAGCACGTATCTCCAGAGAAGATCTACTTATCTGCAAAGCTTACAGGTCCGAACACAGACCTTCGGTGTAACACACTGCTATTCAAAACTCATCACCGCCTTAATATATGCCGAGCAGAGAATAAGGAAACAGTCTTTTACAAGGAAACCACCACTCATGGTTATCTCTATTTGATGCAATATTCTACAAGGTAACTACTATCTCCGATGCTCAAATCCCTACTTTCATGGCTCCAAATCCTAATCAACTTAAGAGAGCCATTGCCTATAAATTCAACCCTAAAGGTACGCTTTATTTTCATGCTCATTACTTTGGCTTTCATTACGAGTCTTTCAATTCAATTTATTGACTTAAGCATCGGAGCGGCTACCGCCGGAGCCAACCCGGTGGTCCTCTGATCTTCTGTTTCGAGTGTTTCGCAGGGAGCCGAGCTTGGATCTCACGTGGGCCAAAAAGTGCAGCATCACTAACCTAAAATATTTGGTTTTTCTTTTTCCTTTTTTATTAAGGAAATACTAAGTAATCATTTGAAGTTGATATTTGGTTCACCAGCAGTTGATGCCACGTATTCTCAAGGATTAAGAACCTCACCTCCAAAATATGTTATTGACAAATGTATCATAAATTTGTGACCATCAAGATTAAGCAAAGCAAAATGATTAATCAGACGTAATCTTTTATTAAATTGTTTATTCTTTAATCAATATATAATAATCAAAATTAGTTTGAAAAAACCAAACCAAACATAATCTAATTTTTTCATGCCAAAAACTAATTTAAAATATATTTTAGTGATTAAATCAATTAAAATAATTCAAAGGCAAAACTAGCCAAATTGATAAAGTGCTATAAAAAAAAAAAAAGGTATTTTCCAAAATTAGCATGTTAAAATAAAGGACTTAGAAACTAAATCATAAAGACACTATGGCCCAATACAACTTCACTAGCTGATTAGTGTCGCTTACTCGTATAAATGAAAATGAACAGTGTGATTTTCATGATATAGGCTATCAAAGCCATCTAATATTAATTTGTTAGAAAATATTTGATATATCGATTTGGTTTAAGAGATGATATGTAAATGATATTTTTATAATTAATAAATATATTTTATCTTTTTATTTAAATTTTTTAAAAAGAATTAAAATAAATGATGTCATCTTATAAGCTAATTTGATGTAACTAGTGGTTGGATACAATGACAACTTGAGGTGGTGGGGTGTTGAAAATATTAGGAATAATTGGGGTAGAGTAGTATTGATGGTCTTAGCAATATTAGGAGGGTAGAGTAGTACCTAAGATGTGATATGTAGCCATGAGGGGCCAATTACTTGAGAAAAAAACCAAAACAAAGATAAGAAAATGACACACACAGACACACCCACACCCACATTTTGTTGCTAATGAATGGGCAATGCCATCAGCTGCCTCGTGGTCCAATGGTGTCCTTCATGCTCCCTATTACAGGTATTTGTAGGATCTAAGTTACGTCAAATTATTTTAATTTTGTTGATTTGTCAAAGATTTAAAGATCACACACACATATTGATATCGTAACAATTTGGTAGAGCCAATGACATGTCATGAAGGTTTATCCTGATCATTTTACGAATAAAAACATAATTTGATAACGATAAAATATGAACTCGTTATTTTGGCCATGCTACATTCACTTAATCAAATTATGAGAAGAGTTTTTTCCTAAAACTATTGTAACATGAAACTTTGAAACAATTTTATTTTCGAGACATTTGCTGTAATTTTAATTACTTTTTTATTGTCCGGTAATAAAAATTGATTTCTTAACTTTAACTTTGCTTTCTAATATCTTTTCAGTGCTTTTTTCTCGTGTTACGATTTTGTTTGTTATTTCAAAATTTGTGAACTTTACATGTAAATTTAACAAAATTTGAATTTAAATTAGACATCCAATTAAAAAAAAAAAAAGGAGAAAATTATGTTTGGTAGTAATTCCGTTGAAAAGCAAGAATATTTCGGAATAAAATTAAGAGAAAAAATAATATTTTTAAAGCAATGGGCTTATCAAAAGCCCATAACTCAGCTCCCTAATTTACTGGCTTTTAGTTGGTAAAAAAGGTAAACGGTCTATGACTCTCTATCTCTCTCTCATTTTTCTGATATTAATTATATATATAATAATTTAATTTATAGGAAAGCACAGGTTCGGATATTCTTATGATGTATCAACTCAATATGAGGTAGAATTATTCCATGAAATTGTGATTGTTACATGACTTTTACTATAATTTTTTCATATTTTAGTCATTATAAATAATAAAATTACATAAAAAATTCCATAGGGGTAATCATCCCATAGAACATCTTGGAGTACGAAGAGACGTGGAAAAGCAAGCTTTGCGGATTGGTAATGCAACTGCTGTGGGCCTCAGAGTTTTGACTTCTACCCACTTTCCTTAGCCCACTTTGTCATCATTACTGAGACCATTATGCCAAAAGCAAGCTATTGATTGGTTTTAAGTCAGTTATTACGGGCACAAGATTTTTTTGGTAGGTAATGTTGCATTAGTCAGGATCTGGGTTTATATCAAGCACGAAACCAGGGATAGGATAGGATGGCCTCAGCTTCCAAAATTTGATTAAAAAAAAATTACAGTAAAATTTTATCTTTTTTAATTTAGCCTATTTTAAAATTTTAGTTTAATCTAATCTTTGAGCATTTCTTGATTTTTATCCTAAAATTTTAACCCAATTCAAAAATCTTATTTTAATTTTCTCATTTTCCATTCTAAAATTTTAACCCATTCTAAAATTTTTCCACTAAAATTTCTCCCAAATTTTTTTTAGGGCCCCCTAAAATTTTTTCTTGGTTCCATCCTTCGTTTATATAGTGTTGGTTAAATAATGTAAAAATCTCACTTCTCCCCCCCTCCCCCGGCGGTTAGTGTTAGCCATCTATGTTCTCTTGAAAGTAAAGTTAATAGTTCAAATCTCATTTTTTTTTCATTACAAAAATGTAAATATTGTTTACACTCAATTATGAACTGGTTGGATTGTCTGTCCAAAGCTCATATTTAAAAACTCTTGATTGTGACTATCTTTTCTTTATTCTACATTTCTAATTTTTCAAAAGTCCCAATTTTTATTTATTCTGAAATTTTTTTATTTTCTAGATTTCTTAGTTTCCTATTTGTAATAGGTTTAGTATACAAATTAGCAGATTCCTATTCAAATTGGTAGTCTCTTAACTTTATAAATATGATGTATTTTGTTATAATTATAAAGTTTATCAATAATATTTCAATTTTGAAATTGAAGAGTTCTTATCATGTTGGGTGAGTAATTCTCGTGTTACTTGGTCTCTTAGGAATTCGACGTGCTCAATTCATATTCACGTCTTTTTGTTGTGTTAGTTGGTATTAGAGCGAGGATTTTCATAACGCAATAACAAATGACAGAGTCGAGAATACAAATTCCAATGACGTTGGTGTTGGGTTTGTAATCACAACAGAAGCGATTTCAAAAATTTATTTGGATCTTTTTCTTAACATGAATCATACAATCTTGAAAAGAGAGTTAGAATTACCTTATTATTGATAATCTTGATTGTTGAATAAGCTTTCTTAAAGAGATTGATGCAATCTTCCTTCTCTTTCTCCTTTAAGTTTTCCCCTATTTTCCCTTAGGCAAACCATATCATAGGAGAATAGGCCGCCTCTTATTTTTGTCTAGCACAAAAACTTGTGATAAATGGCTCCCTACATATCATATATATATGGCTTAATTAGGGCAAGAGAAGAGATCTAGTGGGTCCTACTAAATTAGCTTCCAATTAATCAATTAAATCTTAATTATCTCATAATTAAATTAATTGACTAATTAATTTCAATTAATTCCACTATATAATTGAAATTGCACTCCAACTTAGTAGAATAGAGTAAACCCATATACACTACACTTTTATAGTAGGCCCCTCTACATGGATACTAATAATCAGGGTTCTATATTCTACTGTCAAATTAATTTTTTATTATTTTAAGAACCTAATTCAATAATTATTAATCACTTGCAATTGGTCATCATTTCAATAAACAGTTTACTGAAAAGACCGAATCCGGATTTCAATGATTAACCCATTGAATTAGCACAAAGGTGATATCCATCTTTCTAATATATAGAGTGTAAATTCCATCTTGGGAATGTGTTCCCACAGTCTAAATAATGACTTCCCAAGATACTGATGTGTTAATCTAAAAGACTTCACTCATTGGTAAGTCAAAGTCATCACTATTCAGAACTTGAGTTCACTATCCTCTCAAGAATAAAAGCTTACTACAAATAGTGGATAAGAAACTTATTAAAGGTGACAGTTCCAAATAATGCGTTTCTTATAGTGATCCAGTTTAGTGTATTCCCAATATACTAATATAATAACCTAGAGTCCACTACTCTGATGGTTGAGATAAACCACTTTATCACATAAAATTTAACTATATTACAACTTTACAAATAAGATGTCTAGTCTTATCAATAGCTATGAACAATTCTAAAACTTCTTATATAAACAGTTCATATCTCCTGTGTATAAATCTCATTTATATACATAAACCACTCCTAATAACAATTCAATGATTAATCATCTTATGATAGAAAACAACATCCAAACATATGGTAATATGAAACTCAATAATAAATCAAATCTATTAAATAATAATATAATGTCTTGGATATGAGGGCACACATCCTAACAAACTCCCAATTGCACTCACATTCATTCCCCATAACATCTGACACCTATCCTATCCACATGAAGCTCGAAACTTTTAAAAGGTAGAGCTTTAGTGAAAGGATTTGCAAGATTGTCCGCAGATGCAACCTTGCCGACGATAATGTCTCTGCGCTGAATGATCTCTCTGATGAGGTGATACTTGACCTCTATGTGTTTTCCGCCCTTGTGGTTTCTTGGCTTCTTAGATAGAGCTACAGTTCCACTATTGTCACAATAAATGACTATAGGCAACTAAGATTGTGGTACCACTCCTAGTTCTGAAAGGAACTTCTTGAGGCAAACTGCCTCCTTAGCTGCTTCAAAGGCAGTTACATATTTCGCTTTAGTGGTTGAGTCAGCAATACATTGTTGTTTAACACTCCTCCAACTGATAGCTCCACCACCAAGAGTAAACACATATCCTGTGGTTGACTTTCTAGAGTTCTAATCTGACATTAAGTCAGAATCTGTGTAGCCAATTGGAACTAAATCACCACCCTCGTATCTCAACATATAATCTCTAGTCCTTCTCAAGTACTTAAGTATATGTTTTATGGCAGTCCAATGATTTGGTCCTGGATTAGATTGATATCTATTGACCATGCCCACTACAAAACAATTATCTGGTCTAGTGCAAAGCATAGCATACATAAGGCTTCATACAGCTGAAGCATAAGGAACCGCCTTCATGTGCTCCTCTTCCTCAAGTGTCTTAGGACACTGATTCTTGGACAGAGGTACTCCATGCCTAAACGGCAATAAGCTTTTCTTGGAGTTATGCATTGCAAACTTGACAAGAATTTTGTCTATATATTTAGCTTGAGATAAGCCTAACATCCTGTTCTTCCAATCTCGCAAAAGCTTAATCCCAAAGATGTAACTGGCTTCTCCCAAGTCCTTCATCTCAAATTGATTCGCTAGCCAAACCTTTATTGTAGACAACACCCTTACATCATTCCCAATGAGTAGTATATCATCCATATACAGAACTAGGAACACCACCACGCTTCCTTCACTCCTCTTATACACACAAGGTTCATTCAGGTTTTGATAAAAACCAAATGACTTGATTGTCTAATCAAATCGGATGTTCCAATTTCGAGGAAGCTTGCTTAAGTTCATAAATGGACTTATGCAGCTTGCATACCATATGCTCTTGGCCCTTAGCTATGAAACCATCTGGTTGCATCATTAGATGTCTTCCTCAAGATATTCATTCAAAAATATTGTCTTGACATCCATTTGCCAAACCTCATAATCAAAATGAGCTACAATAGATAAGAGAATCCGAATAGACTTAAGCATAGCAACTGGTGAAAATGTTTCCTCATAATCGATACCCTCTTTTTGAGTAAACCCTTTTGCCACCAGTCTAGCTTTAAAAGTCTCAACTAATCTATCGGGTCCTCTCTTTCTCTTGTAGATTCACTTACAACCAATTGGTTTAATATTGGTAGGTGGTTCCACAACTTCCCAAACTTGATTAGAATACATCGATTCCATCTTAACTTTCATAGCATTTTGTCAAAGTTTTAAATCTTTATCAGAGATTGCCTTATCGTAGCAATTGGGATCTAAAACATGGTCATTTGAGACAGACTCTCCTACAAATATGTACCTATCAAGTGGCCTAATAGTTCTCCCACTACAACGTGGCTCCGGTGTAATAGAAAATGTTGGAATAGAGGCATCTAGTCCATGATTATCATTTGCTTGAGGAATAAAAGAAGCATCTGATATTTCTTCTAAGGTGATCTTACTATTGGGCTTCTGACCCATAATATAATCATCTTCTAGAAAGACAGCATTTATGTTAACGAATACTTTCTGCTTACTGGAATTATAAAAGAGCCAACCTTTTGTCCCCTTAGGATAGCCAATGAAATAGTTCAATTCTGATCTTGGTTCCAACTTACTAGCCTTTCTTTTTAGCACATAGGCTGGACACCCCTAAATCTGGTAGTGGTTTAAACTTGGCTTGCGCCTAATCCAAAGCTCTAATGGAGTCTTAAGAGCACACTTAGTTGGAACTGAGTTCAGAATATATACTATTGTCTCCAACGCATACCCCCAAAGGAATATAGGCAAATCAAAATAACTCATCATTGACCTTACCATATCTAAAAGTGTCGTATTTCTCCTCTCTGCTACACCATTTTGCTAAAGCATGCCAATTGCAGACAACTAGAATAAAATCCCATTATCTAACAAATGCTGACAAAAGTCACTAGAGAGATTCCCCACCTCGATCAAATCGAAGTGATTTTATGCTCCTATCTAACTGTTTTTCCACTTCTACTCGAAACTCTTTGAACTTTTCAAAGGCTTCTGACTTATGGTGCATAGATAGACATAACCATATCTAGAGTAATCATCAGTAAAAGTGATAAAATACTCATAACCCCCTCTAGCCATAATATTTAAGGGTCCACATACATCAGTAACCACAATGGAAGTGATTTTAAAAATCTATTTAGATCTTTTTCTTTACATGAATCATACAATCTTGAAAAGAGAGTTAGAATTTCCTTATTCTTCATAATCTTGATTGTTGAATAAGCTTTCTTGAAGAGATTGATGCAATCTTCCTTTTCTTTCTCCTCTAGGCCTTCTCTTCTTTTTCCTTAGGTAAACCGTATCGCAAGAGAGTATGCTGCTTCTTATTTTTGTCTACCACAAAAACTTATGATAAACGGCTCCCTACATATCATATATATAGGGCTTAATTAGGGCAAGAGAAGGGATCTAGTGGGTCCCACTAAGTTAGCTTCCAATTAATCAATTAAACCTTAATTACTTAAATTACTTGACTAATTAATTTCAATTAACTCCACTATATAATTGAAATTGCACTCCAACTTAGTAGAATAGAGTAAACCCATATACATTATACTTTTGTAGTGGGCCCCTCTATATGGATACTAATAATCAGGGATTCATATTGTACTGTCAAATTAATTCTCTAATTATTTTAAGAACCTAATTCAATAATTATTAATCACTTGCCATTGGTCATCGTTTCAATAAACAATTTACTGGAAAGACTGGATCCGAATTTCAGTGATTAACCAATTGAATTAGCACAAAGGTGATATCCATCTCTTTAATATATAGAGTGTAGATTCTATCTTGAGAATATGTGTTCCCATAGTCTAAATAATGACTTTTCAAGATACCAAGGTGTTAATCTAAAAGACCTCACTTATTGGTAACTCAAAGTCATCACTATTCAAAACTTGAGTTTACTATCCTCTCAGGATTAAAAACTTACTGTGAATAGTGGATAAAAGACTTATTAAAGGTGACAGTTCCAAATAATGTGTTTCTTATAGTGATCCATTTCAGTGTATTCCCAATACACCAATACAATAACCTAGAGTCCACTACTCTGATGGTTGAGATAAACCACCTTATCATATAAACGTTAACTGTGTTACAGCTTTACATATAAAATGTCTAGTCTTATCAATAGCTGCGAACAATTTTAGAATTTTCTATATAAGCAGTTCATATCTCTTGTGTATAAATCTCATTTATACACATGAACCACTCCTAATTACAATTCAATGACTAATTATCTCATGATATAAAGCAACATTCAAACGTATGGTAATATGAAACTCAATAATAAATCAAATCTATTAAATAGTAACATAATGTTTTAGATATGAGGGCACACATTCTAACAGTTGGTTGTGGAGTAAAGGCTTTATGGGTGTCAATGGAAGAACATAAACAACTAGTCAATAATCAGATCGACTAGATCCGCGAGATGCTTATGGGACTTACTCTCAACGCCAATAGAGACCCTCAAGTCGACAACAACCGTGCCATAACAGTTCCTCAGGGCGAGCCTCCTGACAGATTCATTCTAGATTAACATCCCCTAGGGCTACACGTTTATGGAGATGATTCAGATCTAGATTCTAATAGGAGAACTATGAGATCTATAGGCATGCGAGACAAAATCGAAAGTTCGAGGATTATCGGACGAAGGCTAACATCGCAACCTTCAATGAAAATCTTAACATCGAGGATTTTCTTAACTGACTTTTTAAGGCTGACCAATTCCTAAACATGATGGAGATTCTAGAGGAGAAGATAGTTAAGTTTGTTGCTTTTAAGTTAAAAAGTGGAGTACAAGTTTAGTGGGATCAATTGTAGTAAAATCAACAATTGAAAGTCAAGCAACTAGTTTGAACATATAGGAAGATGAAGCAGTAGCTAATTGATAGATTTCTCCATCCAAATGATGAGCAATGCCTATTTTAAGTATACCAAAATTGCACATAAGGTAGTCGTTTAGTTTTTAGTATACGACAGACTTTAATAAATTGTATGTTTGTAATAATTTGGCTGAGACATAAGGACAGATGGTGACTCAATATCTGAATGGATTCAAGCCTTCAATTCGTAATAAAATTGGTTTATAGGTTGTATGAACTGTTGATACGGCTTACAATATAGCATTGAAAGTAGAACTATTGAAGAGAGAAAGAAGGGCTGGGAGTTCAAGTTTAATATCCTTTCACAGGATTTCCTTGACTGGCTTTCTGAAGCTTATTGATTCTTGAACATGATGGAGGTTCCAAAGGACAAGATGGTTAAGCTTGTCACTTTTAAGTTAAAGGGTAGAGCAGTAGTTTGGTGGCTCAATTGCAATGAAATTGACAATGGCGAAGCAAGAATTCAGTTTGAACTAGGAGGAATATGAACTAGTATATGATTAAATAAATTTCTTTCTCTAGATTATGAGCAATACATGTTTCAAGTATACCAGAATTGCACACAAGGTAATTGTTCAAGTTTTGACTATACGACAAACTTGAATAGATTTTTTGTTAATAATAATTTAGCTAAAACAGAAGGATAAAGGGTGGCATGATATTTGAACGGACTCAATTCTTCAATTCGTGATAAAATTTCCTTGTAGGTTTTGTGGAGTATTGATGAGGATTATAATATGACATTGAAGGCAAAACTATTGGAGAAAAAAATAAGGGCTGGGAGTTTGAGTTTAATACATTTTTGCATGAAGTTTCCTGAGTCCTCCCATGTTGTGACTGATAAAGGAAAAAGCATTCAAGTGGTAGCAATTCAGTCTCCTATTCAACCTATCTAAACTAGATTACAAGGCATGACTCATGCAAACGGTAGTGCCACTAGAGGCCTTCTAAATAAGGCATTTCCCACTTTGAATGCAAATTCTTATGTCAGGCCTACACTTGGTAAGTGTTATTATTGTAAGAAACATGGACATCACTCCAATAATTGTCTAGATCAACAACCTATTAACTACGTTTAGAATAAAGAGGCTGTAGAAAAAATAGATGAAAAGAAAGTTGTTGGAGAAGAGGATTTTTGCGAAAACGAAGAATTCACATAAGAAGAGGGAGTGTGAGACAACTATGTGGCACAATGGTTGTTATATGCGTCAAAGCAGTTAAACACGAGCCAACGCTATAACATCTTTCAATCTTGTTAGACAGTTAATCGAATGGTCTGCAATTTAATTGTTAATAATGTAAGCTACGAGAATGTTTTGGCTAAGAAGTTGGTGGATCACATCTATATAAAAGCATCATTTTCCTTATGCAATTGGCTGGATTAAGAATGGACCAATGGTGAAGGTAACAAAAGTTTGTCATGCTCCTATTTTAATTGGTAAACATTATCATGATGAAGTAATTTTTAATAGGATGTATGGATGTTAGTCATGTGATGTTAGGTAGACTATGGAAGTATAATGTTGATATAGAGGCAAGGATATTTACATGGGGAGCACGCAAGATTGCCATGATCCTTTCCAAATCTAATTTTGTAACTAACAATTTTAAAGTGGAAGGGTTAATCTTTGTTAGTTTTATCCAGGTTTGAAGTAAAGTTTGTAACTGAAGCAAATGAGGCAGATGAGGTTTATGTTTTAGTGATTAAAGCATTGGTAATTGAGGATACAAAGGCAGAAACAATGGTGATTATACTAGAAAAATTATAGCCATTGTTAGAATAATTCAGTAAGTTAGTTTCTGATGATTTGCCTAATTGTTTGCCTCTAATGAGGGACATTCAACACAACATTGATCAAGTACCTAGTGTGAGCCTTCCAAGTCTAGCACATTACTGAATGAATAGCAATGAGAATGAAATTATGAGAGAAAATATGGAAGAGTTACTAAAAAAAGGTTTCATTCACAAGAGCATGAGTCATTGTGCAGTTCCAACCTTATTGATTCCAAAGAAGAATGAAAATTTACATATTTGTATAGATTATACAACCATTAACAAGATCACCATCAATTACTGATTTCCTATTCTGCGCTGGGATGACATGTTTGGTATGCTTGAGGGTTTAAACTTATTTTCTAAAATTGATCTTCATAGTGGCTACCATAGATTCGAATTAGGTCTAGTGATCAATGGAGGACTGTGTTCAAGACAAATGATGGCTTGTATAAATGGTTGGTGATACTTTTTGGTTTAAACAATGCCCCTACTACTTTTATGCGAGTCATGAAACAAACTTTGAGGCCTTTTTTTGGAAAATTTGATGTTGTTTACTTTGATGATATTATTATTTATAAAAAATCCAATAAAGAACACTTTGATCTTTTGCGACAGATTCTAATAGTGTTGTGAGAAAGTAGAATGTACATTAACCTTAAAAAGTGAAATTTTATTATTAATAGTTTATTGTTTTGGGATATATGATTAATATAAATGACATTCAGGTGGATGAAGAGAAAGTGAGAATAATTCAAGATTAGCCAACCCCCAAAATAGTCAGCGATGTTCGAAGTTTGCATGGTCTAATTGAGTTCTATCACAAATTCATTCACAATGTTAGTGCAATTACAATTCCTCACAAAATTCTTAAAGAAAAAGGAAATTTTAATTGGGCTGAAAAGGCAAAGAAAAGATTCATCTTGATTAAAGAGAAGTTGAACACCGCTCAAGTTTTGCCCTTTCCTAGCTTTGAAAAGATCTTTAAGATAGAGTGTGATGCCAGTGGAGTTGGCATTGGGGAAATTTTGTTTCAAGAGAATCAACCAGTGACATTATTTAGTGAGCAGTTGAATAAGACTCGCCAAAAGTGGAGTATTTATGATCAAGAGTTTTATGCAGTTGTTCAAGTTTTGAAGCATTGGGAGTATTACCTAATGTAGCGAGAATTTTTGTTGTACACAGATCACCAAGCTTTGAAGTACATTAACAACAAAAAGCACTTGAACAAGATGCATATGTGTTCGTCCACATTCTTTCATAAATTTTCGTTTGTCATCAATCCCGAACCTGGTAGCTTGAATCGAGTTGTAGATTCCTTAAGCAGAATGGCTAATCTTTTTGTTATATTAGCTCAAGAGGTTGTGAGATTTTAGTTTTTGAAGGAGTTATATGAAGAAGATGTTGATTTTAATGAGACTTGGTCCAAGTGTAATGAGTATCAAATTGTTGCAGATTTTATGTGCATGAAAAGTACTTATTCAAAGGCAACCATTTGTGCATTCCTCAAACATTACAGCGAGAAACGCTTATTCGTGATCTATATAGCAGTGAGTTGAGTGGACATATGGGTAGAGATAAAATAATAACAAGTATAAAGGAGCATTATTTTTTGCCACAGGTCAAGAGGGACGTTGGTAATTCTGTTTGAAAGTGTTATACTTGCCAAATATCTAAAGGTTAGTCACAAAACACTATCTTTATACTCCTTTACCAGTTCCTAATTCTGTTTGGGAAGACTCGTCTACTGACTTTGTATTGGGACTTCCTCGAACACACCAAGGAAAAGATTTTATTTTTTTAGTTGTTGACAAGTTCTCCAAGATAGCGCACTTTATTCTATGCCAAAAGACTTCCAATGCTTCACACATAGCACGACTGTTCTTTCGAGAGGTTCTTAGACTCCATGGAGTTCCATAGTCCATTACTTCAAATCAAGACACAAAGTTGCTTAGCCATTTTTGGATTATTTTGTGGCAGATATTTGATACTTCCTTGAAGCATAGTATTACAACACATCCTCAAACCTATAGCCAAACTGACGTGATGAATAGAACAATGGGCAATCTAGTTCACAGTATTTTTGGAGATAAACCTAGGCAGTAGGATCATGTTTTGCCATAAGCTGAGTTTGGATACAACAATGTTATTGACAATGCTACATGAAAGTCGCCTTTTGTAATTATCTACATCACTCTGCCAAAGCATATAGTTGACTTAGTTCGATTGCTTAAGGGCAATTGAGTGAGTATTGTAGTAACAAATATGATACAACAAGCCCAAACAATGCATGCCGAGGTAAAGAAAAAATTGAAAAATACTAATACTAAATATAAGAAGGCTGGAGATAAGCATATCAAGCTAAGGTATTTAAAAAAATGAGATGTTGTTATGGTCTTGTTGCGCAAAGAGAGGTTTCTAATTGAGAGTTACAACACGCTGAGGCCGAAAAATATAGGCTATATAAGAATGTGCTCAAAATCAATGATAATGCCTATATTGTTGATTTGCCAAAAGACATGGGTATTTCACAGACTTTCAACTTTTCTAATCTTTATGAGTATCATGCAAAAGTACCTCTTTATCCAGATTATAACTCGAGATTGATTCCTCTACAAGTGGAGGTAACTAATATGGAACAATTCTTTGATGACTTCTTGGAGCAATGGGATTGTTTGAAAACCAGCTCCAAACAAAGGTACTAGTAGACGCAAAATTGGTCGGTCACATTTTTGGGAACTTAGACCTTACTTTGACTCAAAATAATGAGACGAAAAATACTCGTGAGCTTTGCCCATGCCTAAGCTAAATTCTAGTCGAATTCCTTCATTTATGCCTTTAATTAGAATTTTTTTACCATTTATAGTAAGTTTTAGATTTACAATTACTTTGTCTAATAAATTGAGAATGGGGTTCCGTTTACGACTATCTTTTCCTTATTCTACCTAGTTTCTAATTTTCCAAAAAGCCCAAATTTTTTATTTATTAAAAGATTTTCCTATTTCCTGGATTTCTTAGTTTCCTATTAGTAATAGGTTTTGTATAGGAATTAGCAGATTCCTATTTAGATTAGTATTTTCTTAGCCTTATAAATATGATGTATTCTTTCATTATTATATCGTTTATTCATAATATTTCAATTTCAAAATTGAAAGTTCTTTTTTTGTTGGGTACGTGTTACATGGTTTCCAAGGAATTTGACATACTCAATTCCTATTCATGTTTTCATGTTGCGTTACATTAGTCACAACAATACATCAAACTAGTAAAAAAAATGATTGTTCAGTTAAAAGTACAAAAAAAATACAAAAATTATAAATAGGCCCCAACCCAAACTTAGTAACCTATTAAGTCCTTCAAACCATCAACGACTAAAATATATTACATTCGTAATTATTTTATCACTTCAAAAGATTCAGCAGGTGAATGGTACACCTTTTTCAAAAAGTTTTACAATATTTCAAAATTCAATAACTTATAAATTATAAATCTGCTTTTAATAAATTTATATATTTGGAATCTAAGAAATTGAGATCTATCAAACAAGATCCATATTATATATAAAATTTTGATCCAAAACTTCAAAATTTCGTCTTAGAAAAAGTATAAAATTGTACACTTTTCCAGGAAAAAAACTTCGTCCTAGAGAAAATGTAAAATTTTACATTTTTTTGAAAGTGTAAAATTTTATAGTTTCATAAAAATTGAAAAAATTCTTAATTGTTATTAGTTTTATTGAGCTTTTGGCCACATGTTTGATGCTCAAATCTGACTTTTAAGGTTATGAAAATTTGTCTCAAAAAATTAATCATTAAAGCATGGGTAATTAAAAACTCTCCCATTGTAAAAGTGTAAAATTTTACTCTATATTAAAAGTGTAAAATATATTATCCAATAACAGAAGCCTTAAAACCTACTTGAGAAAAAAGAGGAGAAAAGAATAATAAATTGATGAGCATAAGCCCAAAACCCTTATAAAGTATGCATTTCATGTGAGTAAAAAAATCTTAGAACTTGTAATGGATAGTGAGAGGGACACTAATCAACCCCACACCAGCAATTTGCACCGCTGCCACAAGGGCCGGAAACCAGCGCTATTAGAAACAACGCTATTTACAAAACACCAACAACTATCTCATAGCAATCTCCACCATCTAGAGGCATCATCCAACCATCTACCTCAACATAACTCAATTGTCCAAGTCACTTCCAACAACCAGTTTCACTCGTTTTTGTTCTTTATGAATTTCTGTTATTTTCATGCTTCTCATGACCCTATATTAAATGAAGTTGTCAATAAAACCATACCTTTATCGAGCTTATGCTTCCAAGCCTCATTAGGGGAACCATCAGGTTGAAAACATTTCTCATTTTCATTATTAGTGAACTTTTTCAAATCGAATGCCCTAAATTTCTAGAAGCTTGTGAAATTCTAATCTCAACAAAACTATTAAGTTCCATGAATGATGAACCTTAATCAATCATCGCTCTTCATTAAAGATTCAAAAAAAAAAAAATTCAAAACTAATCGTCTTCGTTCAGTCTGATCACCGATAGTATATGGTGGAGATAGTGTTAGTTTTGTGGTCGGCGATGTTGTTGGTGGCGCAGCAGTGGTGCTGGTGGAGAGGGAGAAGAGATAAGGGAGAGTTGCAAGGGGAAGTGAGAGATGAGAGTTGGGAAAAAAAATGGAGAAGAAGGTTGTTCGTGTGGGTTAAATTATATTAAGGCATCATATATAAAAATCATTTAGTGCCAGCTCATTAAAAATAGATCTCAATTTAAAAAATAAAATCCAACTATCATTCACCTAAAAAATGAAAAGTACCTAGACTCTATAATAATTAAACATTTTTTTAAGTGACTTAAGATCAATTAACTCTAAAAAATGATAATTTAGAAATTTCACAATATTTTCTAAGTTGATTTTTGAAATTAAACTTATATTTTGAGATATCCAAAATAGAATAAAGGACTTTGAGACAGATGAAGTATAATGGACTTTAAATGTTTGATTTTTGTAAAACAAATATTAAAAAGAAATTTAAAATAATTGTTTCTTGTCATAAGAGCAGTGATATAAAAAGGTCAAAAATGGTGATTGAAAGGAAAAATGATAATGAAGTCATGACCATGATGTAATGTCACTTTTTTTTATACATCATTTTATACTGTTCGGAACAATTTAAGAGTTTTTTTTGTTTGAATCACTTTTTTTTATACATCATTTTATACTGTTCGGAACAATTTAAGAGTTTTTTTTGTTTGAAAAAAAATAGTTTTTAAGAATATATATATGTATTAATGTTTTTACAGTTGAGCGAAAAGCATATATTTACAAGACTAATCACCAAATTAGTATTAAAAAAAAGTGAAAATTTAGAAATTTCCCAATATTTTTTGCATTGATTTTTCAAATTAAACATATATTTTGGGAGTTCTAAAATGGAATAAAGAAGTTTGAGACAGAAAAAGTATAAAGGACTTTTAATGTTTGATTTTTATAAAACAAATATTAAAGAGAAAATTTAAAATAATTATATCTTGTCATAAGAGCAGTGATATATAAAGGTGAAAAAGGGTGATTTAAAGAAAAAAAATAATGAAGTCGTGAGCTCATGACTGTTAAAATGCTAGATAGCATATACCACAGTTGAATTGTTGCTTCAAATTTCAGAGCAATCGGCAAAGTTTAATCAAATCATAATCAAATTTTGGATAACGTAATTAAGGAGATGTTGATAGGTAAAAGTAATATATATATATATATATATATATATATATATATATATAGACACACAGTTGTGCTCATCATACCCATCCAAAATTGAAAGTGTGGCAAACTTTAGTTACACGAGATAGAAACTTTACTCTCCCTTTCCAATGCCTTAATCTTTCTGTAATGACAGTTAGATTCCCTTTTATTAGTTTTTTAATAAGATATTTGCAACCATTATCATGATAATGATAATGACATGATGTTAATTCAAAATGGTGACATGTGAGCTTGATGTTATTGTTGTATTGTCTTTACCAATAATATTTATAGAGGATTGTTATATTAGTCATCATGGTTTGAAAATTTCTAATTTAATTAGCGTATGAAATACATTCAATTGCGTCATGCGAGTGTGTGCATTACAAATACCAATTACGATATAACTTTTTAATTTTTACGACTAATTATAATAGTTCTCTAATATATATATATATATATTATTTTTTTGACCTGTACTAAAACTTATTGTCAAATTTTTATTAGACAAATTACGACAAATATAAGAGAACACTAAATAATATTGATAAAAATTAAATAATAAAAATTTTAAAATAGTTTCTCAATTTCAAAATTAAAAAATTCAACAATTTAACAAACTATAAAAACTATGAAGATAAAGTTCTACCCAAAATTAAAATATATATATATATATATATATAGTACACATCTATATTAGTAAGGAGAGTAAAATAGAACTCATGATCTTCCTCTTGGAAGAAATCTGATTTGCATCAGTTGACAATCAATAAGTTAGAGGTCGAAGCATTAAAAATCTCTTAGCATGAAAAAATTATCATAACCCTAAATCATGCAGTAATAATGATAGCATAGAAACTAAATACTTTTTTAATAAACGAAAACTTTAAATCCGCAAAAAAAGAAGAAGTTAAATCTATGATAAAAATAACGAATCTGAAATTTGATTAATGATTGGAACGTTCTTTTATGGAGATTTACAATGTCACTAGAAAGAACAAATCTTAATTCTTGTAAAATAATAAAAAAATTACCAAAATTATTATTTTTTTATTTAAATAATTTATAGTCCTAGAATAACTTTGGCACTAAAGATGAAATTTTTTATACAAAGTTAATTAAACAAAACTTTTCTAATATAAGAAAATATATTTGTCGAGACCTAAATAATAAAAATTGGTCAATAAAATAGTGACTTCTAATTACCATGCCGATTCCAAGCAACTTGAAGAATATAATGAATGAAAATAATAATAATAAATAAAAAAATGTGCGCTGTTATGACTGGTGGAGAGATATAAGGGTGGATTAGGTATTTCTTTCATTAATAGTGATAGGATTAGTAATCTTATATCTTCTTCTTATTATTTTATTTATTCTAGGTCATTATTTATTTCTCATATTATTAATAATTTTTTTTTTCAAAACACCGACTTTACAAAATCATTCCAATCTCTTTCCTAAACGTAGCCTTAATTGAAAGCTAAAAGTACGGCCATGCAATCATCTATCAGATTTTTATTTAAACTGGGTATTAGAATAATAAAGACAGAGAGTGGGAAAGAGAGAGAATGGGTTAAAAAGTTGTATATTCACTGTGTGTATTACATGTACAAGAGGGCTTATATATAGGTATACAAGAGGGAATAATACTGGCATATTCTAAGGAATGATACTGGCATATTCCAAGGATATGATAAGGTATAGCTGTATAGTATAGGTATAAATACTACGTGTGATAGTACACGGTAACACCCCCCCTCAAACTCAAGTGGGGGTAGTAGAGACCAACTGGAGTTTGGACACTAAATCATGATGGCGTCTTGGTGGATGTGCTTTAGTGAACAGGTCGGCTGGTTGATTGGTAGAGGAGACAGAGAGTAGTCGAATAGTACCATTGGTAATGTGTTAAAGCACAAAGTAACAATCAATTTCGATATATTTGGTGCGTTCATGAAAAACATCATTGTGGGCAATCTGAATAGCACTACAATTATCACAGTAGAGAACAGTAACAGTGGGAAGGGGGACTCCCAAGGTAGCAAGAAGCCATCGAACCCAAAGAAGCTTCCTGGGTAGTATCGGTGAGAGCGCGATATTCAGCTTCAGTGCTAGAGCGAGCTGTGACAGTTTGTTTCTTGCTACGCCAGGAAATAAGAGAGGTGCCAAGGAAGAAACAGTAGCCAGTGATAGAACGACGGTCAGTTGAGTCCCCTGCCCAATCAGCATCGGAGTAAGCATGCAACTCAAGAGGTGATTCAACGGAGAAATGAAGACCATGAAAAAGGGTACCTTTAAGATACCGAAGAATCCGAAGAACAGCAGCATAATGAGAGGATCGAGGGGCAGACATAAACTAACTGACAATATGCACGGCATAGGAACCAAACTCCTTCATCTCAAAGTGCTGGTTGAGAAACTATTTGAGAGCATAAATTCTAGCAGAGTCATCAACATAGAGGAGAAGAAAGGTGGTGCCATGGTCAGTCTTACGAACAAAGAGAGCGGAGTCATATGGACTAGAGGTAAAATCGAAGTCTCCAATAATAGAATTGAATTTGGCAAACCAGGTGCGAGGAGCTTGCTTGAGACCATACAAGGCGCGATGGAACTTACAAACTTTGTGAGGGGGATGATCTGAAATAACCCCCATGTGTGAACAGCAGCAACAACCAACAGACTCCGGACAGAGGTAAGACAGGCAACAAGAGCAAAGGTCTCTTTATAGTCAATTCCATATTCCTGATTGAAGCCCTTGGCAACGAGGATAGCGCTCAATGGAACCATCAGAATAGGTCTTAATCTTGTAAACTCATTTGCAACCTATAACAGTTTTACCCGGAGGAAGATCAACTAAGTTACGAGTACGAGTGTGGTGTAAAGCCTGTAATTCATCATCCATAGCTTTCTGCTAAAGAGGGTTAGTATGAGCCTCGTGATAAAATTGAGGCTCATGGTGAGAGAGAATAGTGGAAAATCAATGAAAGTCACGAAGATGGATTGGCAGTTCTCTTACCCGAGTAGAACGACGAAGAGAAGGAACAGGATGAGGAACATGAGTAGGATCTAGAGCAGGATCGATAAGCGAAACAGTCACAGTAGGAGGAGCCATAGTTGGTGAGTCTGGACCCGTGGCATTATCATCAGAAAAGAAGGAACTAGAGGGGTTAGTGAATAAAGAAAGGGTAGAGGAAGGGATGAGATGAAATGGGGATGGGGAAGAGAACATCTTGTGTTCCCAAAAGACCACATGTCGAGAAACACGGAGGCGTTTGGAGATAGGATCCCAACATCGATAGCCTTTGTGTTCTATCCCATATCCCAAGAAGTAGTAGAGGCAAGCACGAGGTTCTAGTTTGATATGCTCATGAGGCTGAAGAAACAAAAAATAGGCACAACTAAAAACACAGAGAAGACTATAAGTAGGGGGTGTACCATAAAGTCATTCATATGGAGATTGATGGGCAATGACTGGAGAGGGAATGCAATTGATAGTGTAAACGGCTGTGAGGGCAGCTTCCCCCTAGAAACGCTTAAGATAGGAGGAAGAAAGAAGGCGAGAGCAAATAGTGTCAAGAATATGACGATGTTTGCGCTCAGCACGACCATTCTGCTTAGAGGTGCCTGGGCAAGAACGATGGGGAAAGGTGCCTTGTTGTTGAAGAAATTGCAGAAAGTCAGTGTCGCGATACTCCATAGCATTGTCTGCATGAAAGATTTTGATAGGACGCGAAAACTGAGTGGTAATCATGCGAGCAAAGTTATAGTAAAGCTGTTTTAATTCAGAACGATGCTGCATAAGATAAATCCAAGTGAAATGGGAATAATCATCAATAAAGACAACAAAATACTTGGAGCCACCCATGGTGAAGGTAGGAGAAGGACCCCAAATGTCAGAATGAACTAAATCAAACGGCGTGTCAGAAATAGAATCACTATTAGAAAAAGGTAAAGCAGGTTGTTTACCAAGTTTATAGGACAAGCAATCATCATGTTTATTGATTACAGGACCCAAAATACCACTAGAAGCTAGTTTTTGTAAATGACCAAAAGAAACATGAACTAAACGAGCATGCCAAAGACTTAAAAATGGAGGAATGGAGGCAGTAGCAGCAGAACGAGCAGGCAAGGTAAGGGGGAGGGAGTGTGGAGGTGGACTAGTTCAAATAAGCATCCAACTTTACGACCGATCCCAAGTGTCTGTCCCGTTTTTGGATCCTGCACAAGACAACCAGAGGAAGAAAAAATAACAGTAAGACCAAGGTCACAAAGCTGACCCACATAAATGAGATTCAGAGTAAGTTGAGGAATAAAATAAGTATCAGGAAGAGATATTTTGGAGTGAGAGATGTGTCCAATGTGAGTAACAGGCATGTGGGAACTATCAATAGTGTGAATAGCAGGAAGATGTGAGGTAAGAACTTTAGTGGTAGAAAAAGAGTTATTAGATGTCATATGATTGCTACAAGCGGAATCAAAATACCAAGAAGAAGTATATGGTATGACGGACAGGGCAGTAGGAGAAAGGGTACCAGATGTGGAGAGGATCTGTTTGAGGAGAGCAGTGAGGTCGGCATTGGAGAGAGAGGAAGTGAGAGAGGTAGGTGGAGAATGATCCTTAGTGGCAACAACAACAGTTGATCGTTGGCCAGACTTGAACCTATTGGACTGGGATGAACTTCCTTGGGAACAGTCAGTGCATGGTTGTGGTGTTGGATTGCGGGGGCAATCATTTAAGAAATGGCCTGGTCCTAGCTTGTGACAGTGCTTGCAAACGCGAGTAGGACAGTGAAGTAGAGTATGGTCAGGTGCATGGCAAAACTTGCAACCTGGTTGAGAAAGACGCCCAGAAGAAGGAGCAACGAGGGCAGTGGTTATATGTTGAGGGCGTGCTGAGGAGGGAGTGGCAAGAGCAGACTTAGTAAGTGGAGGAGGGCGAGTGCAGCGTCGAGTCTCATAAGAAACTAGTTCAGAAATAGCACTTTCCAAGGTCGGTAGTGGAGTACAATGAAGTAAGATCGCACGAGTAGGCTTGAAGACATCATTGAGGCTATCAAAAACTGGATCAGGCGTTGCTGATTTCGGTAGTTAAGAAACTTTGTTGCATCTTGAGAACAACTCCAAGTGGGTTTAGAAGCAGTCAATTGATCCCAAAAGGCCTACATACGGGAGTGAAAATGTCGATTGGTTTGTCCGGTTCTTGACGCAGACGATGGAGGTTATCCAGGAGTTGGTACTGATAAGAGAGACCAGCAGTGGTGTAGCGATCAGCAAGAAAGTCCCAAACAGCTTTAGCAGTTTCGAAACGGTCAAATTGCATACCAATGGATGGAATAGAGGTACTGCAAAAGCAGAGATGATTTTCTGATTCTTGTTGTCCAATCTTCAAGACGATCTAGAAATTTGGCCTCAAGTTCTTCCGGCGCTTTCTTTGGTTCAGTGATATCGCCAATAACAATGCGCTAGAGTTTGTGGCCTCGAAGGTAGCCAGACGTGGCTTGGGCTCAAAGGACACAGTTCTGGCCATTTAGGACCAAGGGAACGTTGATAGCCAGCTCTATGGTACTCATGATGTCGATAACTGCATACTCGAAGAGAATTTAGACAAAAAGGAGGTCAAAATTGAAGTTAGAGGGTCAAAAATACCTAGAAATGGCCTCCTGTTGGCTAAAAAATAACCTAGAAATGAAAAAAATGGAAAAAATTAGCAAACTGGGCTGACGTGGCAGTGGGGTTGACGTGGTAGTGACGACGTAGAGACACGGCAAGGTGTGATGATATGGCGCTGACATGGCAGGTAACGTGGCGCTGGCGTGGTGAAATGACATGGCTCAAGTGGTGCCATGGCGCAGGCATGGTAGGTGACGGGGCGATGACATGGCACTGGCGTGACAGGTGCCGTGTCTTTAACGTGGCAGTATGACGTGGCAGATGACATGGTTGGCGTGTGGCTAGCGTGTGAGAGCGCATGAAGGGGTGTGGTTGGCACGTGGTTGGCTGGGCTGCGAGTGGATCTCACTCGCTAAGGCATGGGTGGTACGTGGAGCAGTTTCCGGGGGCGGGAAAGGCAACGTTTTGCAGATCTGGGAGAGACGATCCAAACCAAGGTGGTTGGAAGCTGTGATGACGAGCGGAAGGCCTTGAATTGGTGACGGTGGTGGGCGGCGCCATTGACGGTGGTCGTGAGCAGTGGTGGGCAACGCTGGCGACGGTGGTGGTGAGCAGTGTTCAGTTGTGGGTGGCTGACACTGACTCTGATACCATGTTAGAATAATAAAGACAGAGGGTGAGAGAGAGAGAGAGAGAGAGAGAATGGGTTAAAAAGCTATATATTCATTGTGTGTATTACATGTACAATAGGGGCCTATATATAGGTATATAAGAGAGAATCATACAGACATATTTCAAGAAATGATACTGGCATATTATAAAGATATGTTAAGATATAGCTGTACAATATAAGTATAAATATTAAGTGTGACAATATACAGTAACACTGAGCGTGGTGGCTGACCTATTGGTGATGTAATCACAGCTGCTTTTGAAGCTATTTTTCAAGTAAAAGTCTATTCTTCTTTTTTTCTACTTGAGAAATGGAGGGAAAATGCTTGGTGAAGAGCAGAAGGAGCCTGTCAGCCTGACAATACGGAGATTGAAAAACTATGCCGCCGAGAGTGATAGGATTTCACTGTCATTGACTCATTGGATCCGTTGCGGCTATTATGGTTCACAATCAGCCGATTTTGGCAAGTTTTATATTAAGATTAGTCATCTCGTTTTGGTTAAAGAGAATTTTGGATTAGAAAAAAAAAAATTGTTAACCAATGGGGCAGTTGGTCATTCACGCTCTCCTTAAAATGAAAGGTCACACGGTTTATGGGTTTCCACTAGGATGTGTTTAGTACATTGGAATGGAATAAGAAAATAATAGAATAGTATCAAGAATAAAATAGAGTAAGAATAGAATAAGAATAATTATTTTATTTTTTTGTTTGACTAAATACTCAATAATGGAATGACAATTATATACCCGTGTTTGGTTTGAACCATCAAATTGTTGGAATGAAGTTAATATTAAGTTACATATTCAAAGTACTTGTATAAATTTTAAAACTTTCATTTACGTTTAATGAAAAAAAAAATTCAACCTACATTTTTTTTATTAGCAAAAAAAAAAAAATTATTGGCAAAATAAAAAAAAATATATTCAACCTGCATTTGTTTTATTGGCAAAAAAAAAATTTCAATCTGTATTTTTTTTATTGGCAAAAAAAAAAAATTCAACCTCCATTTTTTTTTCTTTTTGACAAAAAATAATTCAACTTGCATTTTTTTTATTGAAAAAAAAAATTAAAAATTCTGGTAAGAAATGAAATGAACATTTCGTGACTTTCGGTAAGGAATGACGATTTCGGCTTCTTTGGAAATAGTTATTCTATTTGGAATGACCATTCCGACTTAAAAAGTCTAAACAAACGAATGAAATAACATCAGAAATGCATATTCCATTCCTACCCTCATTCCGCCTTACCAAACATGGCCTTAGTTTCTCTATTAAGAAATATGAGCTTTTATTTCTATTATGATATGAGCAGAATTGCCTTGTATAATCAATAAGAAATTATTCTGAGTTCTGAGTTCATCACATGAAATTATTCTAAATTCATCACACGATATTACAGTTTTTATCATTTTAATATTTTGCATGATTGATGTGAAATTTACTAATTTGTTAATATCACATTACTTACATAAAAAAAAAAAAAAATTGGTTAAAAATTTCGAAGTCAGAATTTAAGAGAAACCCTTATATTATATATTTATTAAAGAGAGTTCCTGTTAGGACTCTTCATTTATCTCCTTGCACTTCAACCCACAATTTATGGATTGAGTGGGGGGATGCTGATCCTCTTTATAAAAATAATGATGGCTAAATTATATTGTCTTATTTTGAGATTTCTTATAAATTATAAATATTTTTTTGAGATTTTTAAAATAAAACTGATCTTTTTTATTTTTATTAACAAATTACAAATATCTTCTCTCTGGCCTTTACAAAAATACCTCCTTTAAATTCTTTATTTTTTTTGTTTTTTTTGTTTGCATTTTTTCAATTTTGATAATTTTTTTCTAACTATTTTTAATGAACTTTTTCATTTTATATAAAAAATCAATTTTAGATAAATAACTTATATTTTTTATTCAAAAAATATTTTAATTAATATTTATTTGAAAATGGGAAAAAATTGAAAATATGTATTAAGCTTTTTTAAAGAATTTTTTTTATTTTATATAAAAATAAATTTTATTTTTATTTTTGATCAAAAATATTTTAATCAATATTTATTTGAAAAAAATTGGTAAAAATTAAAAAAATGAAAAAAATATATAATAAAAGATACACTTTTTGTCATTTTGAGAAAAACAAAAAGGTCGTAGGAGAGTTTTGTGTAGTTTATTAGTAAAAGTAAAAATGAGTCGTGTAATTTCAAAAATGTCTTTATAATTGTTAAAAATCTCAATGAAGGTTGGTATAATTTACCGTTTAAACTAAAGTTAGCCAAATTAATGAAATGATAAAATTAATTTCTCTAAGTTAGTGATACAAAATAAGTGGTAAAAGTTTAAATTGAAACTAAATTAACTTGTGAAAGTGGCACGGAGTGGTCACCTCAACATACACAAATTTAAAACTCTCGTATTTTAATTTTGAACACCAATAAATTCAAGCTATAGTCTCTGGCCATGATTCAAGGCCAATTCTAACCAAATTCACTTGTCTAAATGAATTATGTATCAGACAAATGATACGGGTTGATTTTTACAATCAAAGTTAATAAGGCCATCTAATATTAATATTATTGCGTGAAATGGCATAAAGACAACTTGAGGTGATGGGATGGTGACAATATTATGAATAATTGGCATGCAATATTAATGGTCTTAGCTATATTAGGAGGCTAGTAGTATCTATAGCATTTGATATATGGCCTACGGGGGCCTAGCACTTGAGAAAAGCCCAAAAAAAGTCACGGTTGCGTGTTTGGAGATGTTTTTGATGAAGAAAATATGAAAGTGTTTTTGATAAGAAAGTGTTTTTAATAAGAAATTGAGACACACTTGCGTATGCGTTCACTTCTTTTCTTTTTTTAATTTGATATTCGACTTTTCGGATATTTTAATTCAAAAAATCAATTTCATCGTTCATTAGCGAAGAAGTTTGAATAAAGTTGGAATAATGTTCCGCATAAATTAGCCAAAAAAAAAATTTAATATTCGTTAAATTTCGATCAAACAATTTTGCGATATGCATTCACGATTTGTTAGCAAATGATGGACAGTCAAGTGGTACCGATGATGAAGGTTTACATTCATCACTTTACCAATAAAAATAAAATATGTTTAATTCATACTTTTATAATAATAATAATAATATATGAAATCAGTGCATGGTTCAAATATTTCCTCTTATGCATTTCACTTAATATAAGGTTGTACGTAACTCTAATCGAGCCGAATAATAAATTGTGTAAGTTTGGCACATTAAATAAATGAATTTTAAATTATATTCAAACTTGACTTGTTATTTCTCGAGTTGATTTCGAACAACTTTCTAATCGAGCCGGTCTCGAATAACTTGATTTTTTTATATATTTTTAAAAGATTAGACTACTTCATGATTTATCAAATCGAGTAACAAGTGTTAAAATTAATATATTCAAACTTAACATGTGGATCTCACCAATTTTTACTTAACTCAGTCTTTATTTGAAGACAAATTTTGATGATTGAAAATGCAACCTCCATGGGCCTCTAGAGTCTTGACTTTAGGCACTTTTGTGGGCCACTTGCATCATGATTAGGTAGACCACTATGCTAAAAGCAGCCCATCGATTGGGTTAAAGCCAAAGTTATTGTGGGGGCTATATTTTTGACAAAGTCTTTTTCAATTTGCTCCAACAATCATTCAAATCATTTTGTTGGACAACACATTGTAAATTTTAAAATTTATAAGTAACAACATAATTCTGACAAGAGCAACATTTTAAGGTAAATATATACTATTAATTACTTACTTATATCTATGAGTATTTTTAACTTTTTTTAATTAAAATATGTTTAACACAAAGCTATTGCATTGTTAATTTCTCCTTTAAAAATTTTATGTCACTTATTTTTTGTCATCATATCGTAATCATTTCGTATTATCAGTCATTAGAGGTGTCAAATCAGTTGTATCGAGCTAACATATCACATTTATAATTGTGCGTAATTGTGCTTTGAACTTGGCATGACACATATTTATAAATGGATCTAGTTGTGCCCAATTGTACCCAAAGACAGGGTCAAGAATTTATTGGAGGGGAGCAAACTTTCTTCTTAATTTTGGATGTCATATTGTCTTTTTAAATTTAATATTGATCGATTATTTTGATAATTAACTAAGTTAATTGATACAAAGAGTTTAGACAAAAAGTCCAACAAAAAAACTCTAAATATACTTTAGACTATTTAAAAAAAACATCAAAAAATTAATAAAATTAGTCCCATTAAAAGGGTTAAATTAAAATTAATATATGGATCCGGGAAGGGGGGTATAAATTAAAGAGGTATATTTGATTTATAAAAAAAAAGTATGAAAAAATTTTTCTATAGAAAAAATTGAGTGAAGTCAATTTACTTTCTTGAGCTACAACTGACTTTGGCCCTAATCGTCCATGCACCGCGTCATGTAATTAATATTTTATATTGAAAAATAAAAAAAATAATCTTGTCATGAAAACAGTTATATAACACAATGAGAAAAATGTGATACATAATAATTAAGGAAAGCAATTTAGTTTGATTTTCTAAAAAAATAAGATTGAAAGTATAAGTTCGAATTTTAGTGTTGATTAAAAAAAAAAAGTCATGACTACGACTCTTAAAATGCTACTAGATATATAACATATGACAGTTAAAAATGCTGCTCCAAATTTCAGAGCAGTCGGCAAAGTCTAATCTAATCAAAATATATAGTGGACAACATAAAGAGATGTTGATAGGTAAAAGTAACAGGACACACGAGTGAATATATATATATATACACACACACACACACAGAGATCCACTTGTACCCATCATGGCCATCTAAAATTGGAAGTGTGCCAAACTTTAATCACACGAGGTAGAAACTTTAGTCCCTCTTTTCAATCAACTTAGTCTACTCTTGTAATGACTGATAGATTTCAGTTTATTAGTTTTTTAATAAGATATTATTTGATTCAACAAATCACAGAGGATTATGACGAGGACGACGCTAATTCAAAATGATGGCATGCTTGTCATTCCAATAGTACCATTACACACTCACTTTCTACTTTGATTTATCAATACTTTTGCTAGTACATGACGGCAAAGCAAATTACTGTGCTAAAAATTGCGAATTATTTTTGTTGAAAAATATTTTTTTATAGTCTTTTAATTATTTTTACAGCTTCATCTATCAGATTAGTATTTGAATTGTAGATGGCAGCTGATCTATGGGTTACGTAATCACAGCTTTGATGTTTTTTTACAGTTCAGTCATTTTCTTGTTAAAAAAAGGAGATAAAGTGGTTGGTTGAGACAGGCCAGAAAGAGCCCTGACAAGACAGAGATAGAAAAACTGTGCCGCCGAGAATGATAGAAATTGGTAATAATCGATCAACTGAAGCTTCGGATTTCATTCTCACAGACCATAGTGGTCTCAACAATATTAGTCATGATCCGAATATTCTGCCAAATTCAAATTCACAATTTGAAAGAAAATCATACTTTTAGATTTTTATTACTATATTAATTCATGTAAATTTAGTGAAATTTGGTAAAAGCTTTGAAAAATTATTGAAAAATTTTCAAATTCACCAATAAAAGTAAAAACAATTCATATTAAAATTGAGTTTTAGAAGTAGCCGAAAAACATGTTTATAAAACTTTCGAGTTGAGGTATTCTTTTGTGCAATTGAATAGAACCATGGTGTTTTCATCTCATTCGATCTTATTATGGAAGGTATTTGCTTAAACGATGCTTTTTGAGCCCAAAACATAACTCGACGAGGTATTCTTCCACTCTGTAAGGTCTTTAGTAAATTCATGTGGTTCCATCAAGATTTTGTCAAGAGGAACATTATTGTCTGATTCTATGAAGTCAAGTTGGAGACCACTCTATTTCACCCCATTTCTTTCAAAGAGACGATTCAAAGCCTTGCCATTCGGCTAAGGAGCGAAAATTTCAATCGTGTTAGTATTTTGAGCACCATTGGTTAACATTAGCTAGCAAAACAACGGTGAGGGGAATGGGTAGGGAAAACCAATTTGAGTTAGTTTTCGGTTCAGTGTCATTATTAGCATGGGTTAAAGGATGGTTCTTTAAATTCGAATTCTTGGGCCAAAAAAAAAAGCTAGGTGTCACCTTAGTATGATCTGGCAGGGATAAAGAGCTAGAAGGGTTACGCACTCTTTGCTCACGCATTGCCAAAGAGAATCTCTCCCTCTTTTACCTTTGTGGTTCCTCCTTTTTTTGGCTGGTTCAATCCTTTCTGATTACTCTATTTTAAGAAAGCTTGAGCTATGGATATCTCATTCTTCATCTAGGATAACTCCTAAAGGAGTTCTTCATTTTGTTGAGCATACTTCTTGAGTTCCATGTTTATAGTACTAAGCGGGCTATATGACGCGTCGTCGCACCCTAGGGTTAGAGCTTGCGTCATCTCGTGCTCGCACTAGCTCTCTAGGTAGTCATTATGGGGTAGAGGTTGGAGTTGTCAAGTGGGATTTTAAGAACAATAGTTAGAAAACCTATCGATTGGTTCCTAATATTGGGGGTTTCATTAGGTGGTGGTGAGTCGATGGTGTCCATATGGTATTGGGAGAAATCAATCTATATGGTGGGGGCTTTCACTCAAGGGATGATGAAAGTGGTTGTAGTCTAGTGTGGGGTGGTGAACTTTTTATAGCTCTTAATGGGGTTGTGACAGAGGAATTGATTTGGCTCGATTTTAGATGGTTGTCATAGGTGAGGCTGGTGGTGGTTATGGTATTTGACAAGGGGTGGGATAGAGGAGATGGGACGTATGATGGGTGGAGGTCTGGTGGCTTGTAGGATACTACAAAAGAAGAAATGCAAAGGAAGTTGTGGGGTAGAAAGAATGGGGAGCTTCTATCTTTACTATCACATAAATCTTTTATGTTTAGCATTTTTCAAAAAAAATACAGGCATAATTAATTGTAGAGACAATTAGTCGTAAGTCCATTTTGTGGACTCAATTGGAGCAAGAGCAAATTCCCTAATAGTTTTCTATCACAAATCCACCAGGATGTGTGTTTTTTAGTTAATGTCATTAATTTGTTGATTAACTGACACAAATTTATTTATTCTAAATGACTATTCTACCCTTTATTGTATTAGTTATCAAGAGAATGTGGAGTGTTAAGTTTCCTATAAAAGTCTGCTAGCATGTATTTCTAAAACAATTCAATAAATTACGTAATATAAACCTATTTTCTTTAAAATTGATATTTTTGGACTCTAAAATTCAAGATGTATCAAATAAAATCCATATTGCATAAATTTTATAAAATATTATTTTAACAGTTTTAGGGAATAATGTATGTTTGAAAAAAGATAATATGTAAGTTAAAATCAAATAGTTTTTTGTATTATTAAAGGGTATATAACTGAATAAAAAAAAAAAACTGATAGTTTTAGGTGCATGCACAAAGAAATTGTTATTCAACAAATAATTTGTTAAAAATAATGAAATTTAACTTTTTTATTTTTGAAAAAATAAGTGAACTCCAAATTGTTATTTTTTTTAGTGTTCTTAAGGGGTATATAATTGAATCAAAATTTTTAAAAAATGATAATTTTAGGTGCATGTAAAAAAAATTGTTTTCAAACAAATAATTTGACTAAAATAATGGAATTTAACTTGTTCTTAAACATGAAAATGTATTGAAATTGTTATTTTTAATAAAAAACAATGAAATTTCACCATTTGTTCAAAATTAGAATTGAACTAAAACTATATTGATTAAAATAGTGATATTTTATCATTTTGTTTTTAAATTGGAACTAAACTGATATTGGTTTGCTAAAATAAGTGAAATTTTACTCTTTGCTTACAAATTCACTAAACTAAAAACTATATTAATTGATTAAAACAGTAAACTTTGACTATTTACTTTAAAAAATGAACTGAATTGAAATTAGTTTCAATAAAATAGTGAAATTTGATTCGTTTCATAAAAGTGGTCTGAATTGAAATTGGTTTGATTAAAAGCAATAAAATTTCACTACCTAAAGTTGAGTTTTTACTTATATTAATTAAAACAGTTGAATTTAATTATTTATTTAAAAGTGGATTAAATGGAAACTTAGTTGATTAGAAGCAATAAAATTTCACTATCTAAAGTTGAGTTTTTATTTATATTAATTCAAACAATGAAATTTCACTATTTCTTAACAGATAACTGACTTGAAACTAGTTTCCTTAAAATAGTGAAATTTCACCATTTCAGTGAATGTGGACTAAATTGAATATGGTTTGATTAAAAGTATTGAATTTTATTGTCTAAAGTTGAGTTTTTATTAATATTGATTAAAACAGTGAAGTTTCATTATTTTCTTTTATAAAAAGAACTAAATTAAAACTAGTTTTATTAAAACAGTGAAATTTAACAGTTTATGAGACAGTGGACTAAATTGAATCTAATGTGATTAAAAGCATTGAAATTTCATTGTTTAAAGTTGAGTTTTTATTTATACTAATTAAAACAGTAAAATTTCACCGTTTCTTTAAAAGAAATGAACTGAATTTAACTAGTTTTAATAAAATAGTGAAATTTTACTATATTTTTGAAAGTGGAATAAATTGAATCTCGATTGATTAAAAGCATTGAAATCTCACTGTTTATAGTTGAGTTTTTATTTATTTTCATTAAAATAACAAAATTTCATAGTTTCTTTAAAAAATGAATTGAATTGAACTACTTTCATAAAAAAGTGGAATTTCATTATTTTTTGTGAAAGTGGACTAAATTAAATGTCGTTTGTTTAAAAGAAGTGAAATTTCACCAACTACAGGTGAGATTATATTTATTTCATTAAATCAATGAACTTTCACTCTTTTCTTAAATTTGGAATTGAATTGAATTTGATTTAACTAAAATAGTGAAATTTCATTGTTTCTTTAAAAGTGTAATTGAATTGAAACTATTTTGGTTCCAATAGTGAAATTTTATTGTTTCAATTAAAATTAATATGCTTAAAACATTTAAATTACACTATTTTTAAATGTGAAACTTAATTGAAAGTAATTTAATTAAAATATCAAATCTTTTTTATTTTTTATTAAAATGATTTTGAACAATGAAATTCTTATAATTGTCATTTGTAAAAAAAAACTTTATACTTATATAATAGTGTCTTTGTTTCATATAAAAAAGCTAAAGGTGTAGTGTTGTACCTTGGACATCCATCTTGAAGTATTTTTTCCTCATTAATACGATGAAGTAGATAATTGAGTAAGCAATTTGTGATGTTAGTTTTACGAAAAATGTCATTTAGAATTATTTTGTCATTTTTAGAGAAAATTTGTGAAATTTGTTACATAATGAAATTTCATTGTTTTGGTCTTATTCTTTTGACAGAATTTCATATGCAATATGAATATGGTTTGATACATCTCGATTTATAAAACTCAAATATTTACATTTTATTGCATTAGTATATGGGAAAGAACATATCTTGTGTGAAATAATGAACTTTCTTTTAAATTTTCAATTAACAAATCCAATTGCTTACATTCTTCAATATTACTAATTCGACACTAAATTCTAATAAGTCTTGAAATTAGACACAAGTAAAATAACTCATAATGAAAAAACAATGGCACAACTAACATAACTCCACAATAATGTTGAATGACACTAAAGGCTAAGTCTCTAAGAGTTTCATAGCTCAAAGGAATGAAAAAAATGGACTAAATAATTGCTTTAAAGAAGAAAAAAGAACATGGAACTATGTGCCCAAAGAATTTTCTTAAGCCCAAAGCAAAAAAATGTGAGAAAGTATTTTAAGTTCAAAAGTTCGTTAAAATAATGTAGTCACACTAGATCTGATAATAGAATGACCGTTTCATTAGGTAATTTTGTCAAACTTAGCGATGGTCAAATTTGTTTCTCAAATCTTAAAAGAACTCTTTTCTATACAAGTTTCAACTCGAGTAACTAAGAATCGGTCAACATTATTAGTTGTGCTATTTTACATTTACACTATTGCATAAAGGATGTAGTTGAACGTCGTTATTATTACTATTTTTCATAAAGTGTACGTGCAAAGCAATTAACAAAAATGATTTGTGCAATAATATATATTTCTTTCACTTTATTTTTTGTTGTGTGAAAGTCTGAAAGATAATAACTTTAGGGCAACACACACAAACAATTCTTCCCAAATTTATGTGGGAGGAGATAATACAAGAAAAGCGAAGGGTACCCACATCTCCACGTATGTGTGATGCTAACAACTTGTGATAGTTTCAACATGACCATTCTCTGCCTCACATTTTATATCACAAATCACCGTTATCTTATAATTGATTTAAAACTGCCACTTTGTATTGTAATTTATGAATCTTGATTTTACATATAATTTGTTGGTAAACTACCCTCTTCCTTTTTTTTAATATTCTAAATTTTGTATTCAATCACAAAAAAATTTCCAAAAACAAACAAATAAATAAAAGACAAAGAGATATTTAAATTGGAAAATGGAAGGACCTTACCGACTCCCTAGCCCCTACTCTCTTTTTTTTAAATTATTATTAAGCTTTGGTGGAAAATGGAAATAGACGTTTCCTCGGTTTTCAGCTGTAAGCACCTCCTGACCCATCTTCTAGAGCGTTAAACTGCATCCTCTCTCTCTCTCTCTCTCTCTCTCTCTCTATATATATATATAATTTTTATTTTCTATGGACTTTTTCATCAAACGTGCCTACATGGATCAAATGATTTGAAAAGGAGGGTCAAGTCAGTGAAGTATTGTTGTTTTTTTTTTTTATCGAATGCATGTACCTAACGCAAAGCAGTGAAAAGGGGATAAATAATAGAAGGTTGTCCTGTGAGTACAAGAACAGTAGTTTCTAACCTCTCAATTATTACTCTTCCCTTTTTCTCCCCATCCAAAGAAATTAAAACCATATATGTCATTAGGGTATCTTCATTGTCATCAGACTCTTTAGTGTATAAACCCCACCTCTCTTTTTATTTATTTTCCTTTTCAGTTGGAGAGAGTTGCAGAATTGAGTCTGACAAGAGAGAGCAACTTCCAAGACTAAGCTACCAAGATATATAGACAGTTAGATAGACATGTGAGTGTCTTCTGATGTATCCACTCCTTCCTCTATTTGAGTCATTATTGGATGGTACTGACCCCTCTCTCTCTCTCTCTGCAACATCTTTCATATGGTTTTCTCTCTCCTCCATTTTTGTTTTCAATTTTTAATTGATGGGTGATGATCTTTGATGGGTTTTGTGTCACTGTAAGTACAATTATTAACAAATACCTTAAACAAATCCATCTCTCTTTTCTCTATCTATATCTATATATAAAGAACTGCTTACATATTGTATACCTTCTTCTCCTACTTCCTTTCCTTTTTCATCTTCTTCATCAAAAGCTAACTTATTAATTTGGTTAAATTTTGGGACTTGGATCGGAATTCTAAGTTTATGGTTTATGGGTCTGTTGAAAATGTTTGCAATCTATAGAGTATTTCATGGATTCATCATTAGTTTCTTCTCTCTTACTTTCTTCCAGGATTTGTCCGCAACAAATTGCAATGAATTAAGCATCAACATGAATCAAATCGCATACCCAGATTGATATTTTGACATAAGAAAGAAGAGAGACTGATTCGGAGAGGTGCTTATAGTTGCAGTTGAGTAATTCAAGGTCTGATTTCAAGATCCATGGCAACGTACTTTCACAGCAGCTCAGAAATCCAAGCTGATGGCCTTCAGACACTTTATCTCATGAACCCTAACTACGCGGGATACTCTGACACACAACAGCCGGCCAACATGCTCTTCTTGAATTCTGCCGCCGGAAACGCGCTGAACCCCGCGAATATATCGCACGCACCGCCGCACCAAAACCAACACTTCTTTGGTATCCCTCTTCCCACAGCCACCACCACCGTTGGATCGGCCAATTCAGGTGATCCTAGCAATCAATCTGTCCATGCACAGCATGAAATTCCGACCCTGCATGGCATGGTCCCTCGTTTCCACTACAATTTATGGGGCTCTGCTGATCAAACAGCCGCCGGAAGCCACCCAAATATTCCGACAGCGGTGGCCGCCAGCAATAGTACCGGCAGCGCAACCGATGGTACATCACAGTTGGGGTTTCGGAGGCCAGCGTTGTCACCAACTCAACAAGGTTTGTCTTTGAGTCTTTCGTCCCAGCAGCCGGCTTACAGGTCACTCACCACTGAACATGACATTCAAGCGCAAGGTCCGGTTACAGTGATATTGCCGACAAGCGGCGATGAGATGCGAGGATCGGGTGGTTCACCTTCATCAGTGTCAGCAGTGTCAAATGGAATTTCTGGTATTCAAAGTGTGATTTTGGGTTCCAAGTATTTAAAAGCTACACAGCAGCTTCTCGATGAAGTTGTTAATGTTGGGAAAGGAATCAAGACTGACTCACTGGATGGGACCAAGGAGAAGGCAAAGATGAACAAAGAACCAATAGCTGTGACCGGAGAAGGTTCAAGCGGCGGCGGTGGCGGCGAAAGTAGCACCAAGCGTGCGACGGCCGAGCTGACCACAGCTCAAAGGCAAGAGCTTCAGATGAAGAAGGCTAAGCTTGTTAGCATGCTTGATGAGGTAACCATTTATATGCTTTCTTTGCATCACTTGATTGAGTTTAATCTTTAAAAGCAAGAAATCATCTAAATATATAAGTTAATCAGAGGACGCTTTGTGTTTTTCAAGCATTTCTCTAAATATACAAGTTAATCAGAGGATGCTTTGTGTTTTTCAAGCATTTCTCAACTATAACGTGTCAATAGAATTGGGGTTTGTGCAAATTGAGTTAAAAGTGCAACCCTTATTTGACAGATTTCAAAATTTGAGGGAACAGATATGCTTCTTCTCAATCTGCAGCAAATTCTTGTAAAATTTGTTGAATAAAAGTCATGTTGTTGATCATAGTTAGTTCACTATTGAAAACAAAATCAAGAGACTTCAAATTTGTTATTGATTAAAATTGAAAGTTTCCAGCAGAGAGAAGGAATATACTGGGATCTGCATATAAATTAGAACTGGCAAAGGGTGGGTTTGTGCCATTTAGTTTGATCAATATATCTTGTGAGGCTCAAACCGGACCAAGCCAGCAACGGATTTGAGACTATTGTAGATTAATTAGGAAAAATCTAGATTCAATTCAGCTTAATTGGAACCATTTAATACAGGTGGGTTCGGTTAGAATGGTGGTGGGTTCTCGTCAAACTTTGCTAGTTTCTGCTCCAATTGATTTATTGTGGACATGATTTAGATATCAAGTAATTGTCAACTAATTCTTTGTCTGTATTAAATATTTGAAGGTGGAGCAAAGATACAGACAGTACCACCACCAAATGCAAATTGTTGTCACTACATTTGAGCAAGCAGCAGGGTTTGGATCAGCAAAATCATACACTGCCCTTGCTCTGCAAACAATTTCAAAGCAATTTCGGTGTTTGAAAGATGCAATTTCTTCACAAATCAAAGCAACAAGCAAGAACTTAGGTGAAGAAGATTGCTTGGGAGGGAAGATTGAGGGTTCAAGACTAAAATTTGTCGATCATCAGCTCAGACAACAACGGGCACTACAACAATTGGGAATGATCCAACACAATGCTTGGAGACCCCAGAGAGGATTGCCTGAAAGAGCTGTTTCTGTTCTTCGTGCTTGGCTCTTCGAGCATTTCCTTCACCCGTAAGTGCTTTTACTTCTCAAAAGATCTATCAGAAACGCCTTTCTTCAATTATCATAACATTTTGACTGCTTAATTTGGACTGCAGATATCCTAAGGATTCAGATAAACACATGCTTGCAAAACAAACAGGGCTTACTAGGAGCCAGGTATCTATTAGATTCTACTTCAATTTCCAGACCTACCAATGTGAAAACCAAAGGGAATTAAAGAATTATCATATGAAATGCAGGTGTCTAACTGGTTCATAAATGCTCGAGTTCGGCTCTGGAAGCCAATGGTGGAGGAAATGTATTTGGAGGAGACAAAGGATCATGAGAAAAATGGTTCTGAGGAGAATGGAACCAAAACTGAACCTAACAAGGAGTTAGGGTCAAAATCAGCTGCTCCACAAGAGAGCAGTGCTGTTCGAATGGATCAAATAAATAGTCTCCAGTCCAAGCAAGAAAAATCAACTAATCATAATGCTTCTCCTACTGAAATTTCAAACATGACTGTTACAACATCTCCCCACAGAGGATCCCTTCAGGCTCAAGGGGGCTTCACCCTCATTGGGTCATCAGGGATGGAAGGGATTGTTCAAAGAAGTCCAAAGAAACTGAGAAGTACTTCAGACATGCAGAATTCTCCAAGTAGTATCCTTTCAATGGAAATGGAAATGAAACCTGGCGAGGCAGCCGGTAAAGGCAACAATGACAAGTTTGGCATGGAAAAGCAAACCAGGGACAGCTACCCTTTAATTGCAGGCACAAGTCATGGCAGTGGATTTGGTGCTTACCCAATTGAAGAACTCGGAAGGTTCAATCCTGAGCAATTGGCAACAAGATTTCATGGAAATGGCGTCTCGCTCACACTCGGTCTTCCCCATTGTGAAAGCCTCTCTCTGTCAGGAACCCAACAAAACTACATCTCCAATCAAAACTTTCAGTTGGGAAGTAGACTCGAATTGGGAACTGTTGATACTCACTATAATGGGATTAATGCCCCACAACCATCCCATTCCAGCATTGGTTATGAGGACATCAACATTCAAAACAGGAAGAGGTTTGTAGCTCAATTGTTGCCAGATTTTGTGGCATGATGGATTAAAGAACTAGCACTTCAAGCTCTCCATTCATTTGCCAGTGTGAATCGGTACTAAGAGCTCCTCAGGTAACTAAATTATATAAATGACTCAAAGCCCATGGCTAAGAGAAAGAACTGAAGAAAATAGATATTAGGTACTTTAAGTTCAGTTTCTGTTGTCTCCTTTCTGTGCCACTCTGAGAAAAGAGGAGATCCATGTTTAGTGTAAAGATAGGAGAAAAGTTAGCACAGGTTTATACTTGCAAAGAACTTGTGTCACTACATAGTTTAAGGATTGAGTGTATAAGGTTGAGGATTGTATATTGTTACATTTGATATATAAATATATATATAGCTTGATAGATTTCATCAATATGCAAATTAGTTATCTGGGTATACAAAATCATATATTGTTACTCTATTCGATGTAAATATGCATAGATGCGAGTTTTTGCGGTCGTGTTGAACATGCTAGAATTCTTATTTTTTTTTTTTTATACAACGAAGGGAGAAGGGGAATTGAATTCACACCTAGTTAGTAGAGAGTAAGTCCTTGCATCATTTGAATATTTGAATAGTACCTGAATCTTGATTTTGATAGAGCAAGAATTAGTTTGGTTAGTTTTTTCTTCTTGAAAAGAAAAAAAAGAGAAAGAAATACTAACACAAATATTTTTAAAAAAGAGAAAAATAATAAAAAATTCTTAAAATAATTTTTTCATTTCAAAAAGTCCATAATACATTTTTATATCTAAAAGATTCATAAAAGAAACTTTTAATACATTTATCTTAACATCGTTAAAAAAAATTATTGATTAGACTAGAATAACCTTCAAAATACATTTTTAAAATACAAAATAGTTGATAAAACAAATTCTTCAATAAAAGAAAATTATATTTTTTATTTATCTAGAAGGCCTAAAAAAATTTTACTTCATAAAATGTTATAATTCTTTTTTTTTTTGAATTTAAGAAGTTATTTTATATATTTTATTCATATAGAAGGATAAAAAATAAATTTTTACTTCATAAAATGTTAATACTTCTTTTGGATTGAAAAAATTATTTTATATATTTTATAGTATTTTTCAAAATGTATTTTGAAGGTTATTTTAGTTTGATCAATAATTTTTTTTTAATGGTGTTAAGATATAAGTTAACAATTAGACTTTCTTTTTTTGTATTAAAAGTTTCTTTTTTTTTTTTTAGATCTTTTAGATAGAGAAAATGTATCATGAGTTTTTTGAATTAAAACATTTATTTAAGGACTTTTTAGAATCTTTCCCTTTAAAAATTGTATTCAAAATCTTTTTCTTATTTTTTGAAAATGGCCTCCTTTTAAGGAACTACTAAAAGTAGTATTTTAGTATTTTAAAAAAATTAAAATTAATCAAAAATAAAAACGATACATATATTTTTCAAAATTCTCATTATTCTTATTCTCAAAATTTTAAAAACAAATATGAATATAAAAACAAGAACAATGAAAATGAAAGCGTATTCAAATGAGATTCTATAAAGGAAGATGCCAATGAGGAATAATGAAATATAAGTAAGAGATATTCATATTACCTCATAATCAACCTAGGGACGAAAATTATAGAAGAACTAAACTTTTGCTAGATCATTTTTTAGGAGTAATGTCAAAATCTTGGAAAGAGATTGAAAGGTTGCTCTGAGATAGAGTACTTATGATTTCAAGATGATTAGAAATTTGTCTTAAGATCTCAATCAAATGATTGAAAATCATAAATCAAGTTGAGTTTATTGGAGAGCCTCTCAAATGGAACAAAACTCAAAAGGAGCAACATCTAAGATAAATCCCTTTGAAAATGAATTTTTTGAATTTCTCATAAAACTCCTAAGACACAATAAATTGCAAGAAATGAAAAAGGAGTTAGAATTTTAAGATCATCAACATTTAAATTACACACTTTATAATTCAATCATGTATGAAACTTGTATATCACTCACTCGATTGAATTCATATGTTTGTGTGTATAAATAGTATTTTGCGGTATAAGAAAATGGCGATCACTCCAAATAAGAAATTTCCTCATCTTGTGAGACAATAAGTTAGAAAATCCTATAGTTAAATCATTGATAAATGATTTGAATTACCTTGAATATAAACAACTTGGGAATATTTTGAGATCTTCTAGTCAAAAAGACAAAACCTATTGAATAAGTTCAAAGAATTGTAAAACTATTAAGAGAAATAGGTTACTTGGTAGAGAATTAAAATACAATGAATATTAGGCTTAGTTATTGAAGTGATTCATTGTGCATAGATATTCTACCAATAGAAGATGATTTCTTTGAGATTTAATCACTTATTTATTCTATCATACATTACTCTCAAAGAATACAATAGTTTCCTTGTAAAGATATTATCTTTTAAAAATTCTTGAAGGCAAACTTGGATTATTAAAGATAAGCATACTACTTGATGCTGCACTTTTTGACTCGCAACACATGAGGGCTCCGTGACCTGTAGAACACTCAGAAAGATGATCAGAGGACCACCAGATTGGCTCCGGCGGTAGCCGCTCCGATGCTTAAGTAAGTAAGGGAATTGAAAGACTGTATTGAAAGTCAAAGAATGAGCATAAGAATCCAAAGCGTACCTCTAGGGTTTAATATATAAGCCGTGGTTCTCCTAATTTTGATTAGGTTTTGCTGCCACGAATATCGGGATTTGATCATCAGAGATTTGCAGTTACCTTGTGGAGCATTGAATCGTAGATGGAGATAACCATAGATAGTAGTTTCCGTGTTGAAGGCTGTTTCCTTATTCCCCGCTTAACGGCTGTTAAGGAAACCATATATGCAGTGTCGAATAAATACTGTCCAGAACAGGAGGTCTGGACGATGTACATGAGAATATCCTGAACGCTCCATCTGTACTGTATAACCGAGTTCATCGGTTCTGAATGATATATAAATAAGAATGCCCCGAAGGCTTATGGCTGCTCTGTATGATAGACATATATGAGAATACCCCGAAGGCTTGTAGCTGTTCTGTATGACCGAAATATACGAGCTCTGTAGGATCGAGATTTGTTAATCTGATAGGCACACGTGTCTCAAACTGATTGGTGTGTCTGTTTATGGTATATCAGCTACTCCCCCCCCCCGAGCCCTTGTCAAAAGCTAGGGTTTTAACTAGGGTTGAGGGTTTTGTGAAGAGTCATACGTTTTGCCTTCCTATTTCTCAAGACGCCGGTTTAACGCGTCATTTATTGCGCAGCCGATACTTGAGAACTCATCATTACTTTCAACCGTTGTGTCGGCTCGTCTTGGAAGGCTCATATTTCGAATGTGTATATAGAGAGAGGGAAAATCCTTTCATACCTTTCTTCTGTATTTACTTCCACAGTACCAGACCGTCATTCGACATATCTTGAAGTTTTGGAGGATCCCCGGTGTTCATAATTCTTTCTTGGTTTCAGGTTCGACTTTTAGTCCCCTTCTTCATTCCTTCTTGTTTGTTTCATCTCTTTCTCTTGTTCGCCATGTCTGGCTTAGAATCACACCCTGGTTTGGGAAGTCCTTCTGTGATTGATCCTCAAATGCAATTAGTGAATGTTGATGAAAATAGAATGGTAGTTCCTCCCTCCAGTCCGGGGGTCAGGATTGTCGATGCTTTTGATGATCCCCCGAACAGGGCTGGCGAAACCTCTGGTCGGTCGTGCTGAGGCTGGTGTTGGTACGAGGCGAATCTCTGACATTTGTCACACTTCCGAACATATTCTTTAGCCTGTTTCAGCATGCCGGGCCAGTAGTAGCCCTGTGATAGAGCTCGGTGGGCTATAGTTCTGCCCCCATTGTGATTCCCGCAAATTCCCTCGTGAATTTCAGCCAAAACATATTGTGACTCGTCTGGAGCCAAACACTTTAACAGAGGTTGAGAATATGACCTCCTGTAAAGTTTGTTGTTCAGGATCAGGTACCGAGCCGCTCTGATTCGGATTCTCCTGGCTTTGTTTTTATCCTCTGGGAGGAGCCCGGATCTTAGATACTAGAGGATTGGGGTCATCCAGCTCTGGGTCTGTTCATCAATTTGAGCAACTGATGCTTCCTCAATGCTGGATCCTGGCTGAAAAGAGATTTTAACGGTGGAGTCTGTTTCAGACTTGAGGCGGGAGGCCATGTTAGCCAGAGCATCTGCTCTGCAGTTCTGACTTCTCTCAATCTTCTGGATAGTGAAAGTCTGGAAAGAATGCTTTAAATGGTTCACCAATTCGGAGTACCGAAGCATCCTGTCATCCTTAATGGCAAACTCTCCCAAAACTTGGCTTACTACCAGTTGGGAGTCAGAGAAGACATCGAGGTTCTGAGCCTCGCATTCCAGGGCAAGCTTCATTCCTAAGATTAGGGCCTCATATTCAGCTTCATTATTAGAAGCTCTAAATCCCAGGCTGACTGCTTTTTCCGATATAAGTCCATCAAGGGACTGTAGTACCAGTCCTACCCCTGATCTTTGATCGGTTGACGAACCATCAATATACAGCAGCCAGGTTCCTGTAGTTTCGGCGATTTGTGCTTCGTTCTGCAGTGCCGGGGTGAACTCGGCTACAAAGTCAGCTAAGGCCTGCCCTTTAATGGAGTTTCGGGGTACATATGCTATGTCAAACTCCCCTAGCTCCACAGACCACTTGACCAATCTTCCCGATACCTCGGGTTTCCTCAGTATTGACTTTAGAGGATAGGCAGTTGGAATCTCAATTGGATGGGCCTGGAAGTAAGGTCGAAGCTTCCGGGCTGATATGACCAAGGCATAGGCCAGCTTCTCTACTTCTGGGTATCTTTTCTCCGTGTCAAGTAGTACCCTACTGACGTAGAATATAGGCCTCTGTACTCCTTTGTCCTGTCTGATTAGTGCGGAACTGACCGCGTTCTCAAAGACTGCTAGGTACAGGAGCAGCTTTTCTCTTTGTACAGGTTTTGACAGGAGTTCTGGAGAGGCTAGGTAATCCTTTAGTTCTTGGAAGGAATGCTCGCATTCTTCTGTCCATTGCAAAGCCTTGCTGCCCTTTAGAGCTTTAAAGAAAGGTAGGCAACGATCGGTGGACTTGGATATAAATCTGCTCAATGCGGCGACTCTGCCGTTCAGTGCCTGAATCTCCTTTCTGGTCTTTGGCGACTTCAGTCCAATCAGGGCTTAGATCTGAGTGGGATCTGCTTCGATTCCTCTTTAAGAGACGATGTACCCCAAGAATTTTTCCTTCGTAACTCCGAAGGTACATTTCGAGGGGTTGAGCTTCATCTTGTGCTGTCTGAGGATATCGAAGGTCTGGGCTAAGAGCTGGAGGTGGCTGCCTTTCTGGAGGCTCTTTACCAGCATGTCGTCGATGTATACCTCCATGGTGCTGCCAAGCAGTGGGCTGAACATCTTGTTCACCAACCGTTGGTAAGTGGCTCCAGCATTCTTCAAACCGAAAGGCATCACTCTGTAGCAGTAGAGTCCTCTTTCGGTTATGAAGGCAGTCTTTTCCTGATCTGGAGGGTACATCTGGATCTGGTTGTATCCAGAGTAGGCGTCCATGAAACTCATAAGCTCATGCCCTGCAGTGGCGTCTACCAGTTGATCTATTCTCGGCAGTGGAAAGCTATCCTTGGGGCATGCTTTGTTGAGGTCTGTATAGTCAACACAGACTCTCCACTTGCCGTTCTTCTTCTTGACGAGCACAGTGTTGGCTAGCCACTCGGGATAGAAAACTTCCCGTATCATCCTGGCGTCCAGCAGCCTCTGGACTTCTTCGTCTATAACCCGATGCCGTTCGGGAGCGATCGGTCTTCTCTTCTGTCTGACTGGGGGGTGATCTGGATCTACCATCAGTTTGTGAGTTATCAGATTAGGATCTATCCCCTCCATGTCCCTGGTTTCCCAAGCAAAGATAGAGAGGTTGTTCTTCAGAAACCTGACTATCTTTTCCTGCTCGGCGGGCGTAAGGTCTGGGCCGATGTACAAATAACGCCCCTCTGCTTCTGAACTGACCAGTATCTTGATGGGCTCGCCAACAGGCTTGGCTCGGCTATCACGTCCCCTCGGGCTTAGGGGCTCTTCAACGCCGGATGGGCAATCTTCCACCTCGGGAGTGTGAGTGAAAACCGGATCTACACAGTCCCGAGTGTACTGTAATTGCTATTTTGGAGCTGTCTCCTTGAGGGCAATAGCGTGACATTCTCGTGAGGTTGGCTGACATCCTCGGACCGAGTGTACGCTCTGATTGTGGACGTACTTCAGACACTGATGAAGGGTCGAAGTGACCGCCCCTATCTGGTGTAACCAGGGTCTCCCGATGATGACGTTGTATGGAGACTTCATGTTCAACACCATGTATTCAGAGATGGTGGTCTTCTGCCCTTCACCTTCCCCAATAGTGGTAGGAAGGTCAACTCTCCCCAGGGGGGTGCTGAGGTTGCCATCAAAAGCTGCCATTACGGCAGTGGTGGGCTTGACGCTATCCTGGTCTATGCCCATCCGCCTAAGCGGTTCATAGAATAGAATGTTGACTGAGCTGCCAGTGTCGACTAGGACTCTTTTAGTTTCGAAGTTGGCGATTCTGAGGGTGATAACAAGGGCATCACTGTGAGGGCAGTGTACCCCTGCTAGATCTTGCTCGGTGAACTGGATCTCTGGCCCTGGCTTGAGCCTCTTTTCGATGTTGGAGACCTGCAAGATGTTTGGGGCGGTTCTGACCTCCCGAGCATATCTTTTTCTTGCCCTGTTGGACATTCCTGTAACAGGGGAATCAGCATGGAGGACGTAGATAACATCGTTGTTCTGCCTCTGAGGCTCGTTTCGTCCTTCCCGCTGCTCTTGCCTCTGTTCGGGCCTCTGATCTGGCCGCTGCTGAGGCTTGTCTTCTTGGGGGTTCTGCCTTCCGTCTTGTTTGACGAACTCCCGAAGACGTCCCTTCTTTATGAGCTGTTCTATCTCATATCGGAGGGTCCTGCAAGTGTTAGTAGTATGCCCATGATCTTTATGGAAATTGCAATACTTACTTTGGTCCCGCAGGCTGGGATCTCCTTTGATCGGCTCTGGCCACCTCAGGTTCTCCCGATCTCGGATCTGCCGGAGTACCTGGTTCGGAGTGGTGTTCAAAGGCGTGAAGTTGGTGAACTCCCTTGGTGCGGAGTTGTACACAGCTCTGGGAGCTGTTTTCTTCTCTGGGCTTCTGACCCTCTTTTTGTTGGAGTCTTTTCTGTGATCCTCCTTCCTATGGTCCTCCCGCTTCGGATTATCCCTCTGGATCTGATCCTTGCCCTTCTGGGCTGAGCGGTTGGCTTCTTCCAGGTTGATGTATTTTTTGGCCCGATCCATCAATGCTGCCATATCGGCCGGGGGGCTCTTTGTCAAGGAATCTCTGAAGCCACCTTGGGCAAGCCCGGCAGTAAGGGCCGCAACAAGGAATTTCGGGCTGCAATCCGTGATCTCAGTGAGCTCGGTGTTGAAGCGGGCAATGTAGGCCCGGAGGGATTCCTCCCTGGTCTGCTTAACATTCAGCAGGAATTCTGGCCCCCTTCTGAGCCTCCTGCTGGTCATAAATCTATCCAAGAACTGTCTACCGAGCTCGTAAAAGCTGGCAACGGAGTTCGGAGGGAGGTTGTGGAACCACTTCAGAGCTGTTCCCTTCAAGCTGGTGATGAACGTTCGGCACATGAAAGCATCTGAGGCTCCGTGAAGGGCCATCGTATGCTGATAATGAGATAGGTGATCCCCTGGATCTCCAGATCCGTCATAGAGAGTGAATTTGGGCACCACGAACTTTCTAGGCCTCTCTTCGGACATGATGGCGTGGGTGAACGGAGTGGCTAGTCTTCCGAGCAGCCTGGCCAGTTCGTCTTGCTCTGGAGGGTTCTGAGGTCCTCTTAAACCGATTGTCCGGTCCATAGACTCGGCAATCTCCTCTACCCTTGCGGGTCTCTGAGTCTGACATCTTGTGAACCCTGCCTGACAGCCTCGGCTTCAGGGTAGTAGGGTGGAGTGCGCCCTTCGGATGGAGGAGGAATTTGAACCGGTGGGACTGGCGCTGCATGATAAGGTTCCTGTGGTGCCGGGGGTGCTCCCGAAACCCTAGGAGTTGGGGCTCGAGTAGTGCTCCGGTAATGCACGTCGGGGACAAAAGCGGATGTTCCCCAGCCAGGGACTGTTGATGGCTGTGGATCTCGGCCAGCGTGAGCGATGCCTGAGGGGTGCCCAGGCTGGTTAGTGGGGGCTTGCCCACGAAGTTCTTCATTCCCCGTGGCAACCGGGGGTTGCGTTCCTGCAACGAAGTTGACCGGTGGGCTAGGAGAAGCCGCCGCTTGGTTCTGCGTGAGCGTTGCCAGCGTTCTAGTAACGGCTAGCAACTGCTCCTGCACCAGTTCATTGTGTCGTTTTATTGCTTCGATCTCTTGTCGCATAGGGTTGGCCGCTGGTCCCCTTGTGCGTGGAGCAGGCGGCTGACGCTGAGCGTTTTGCGAACTCTGAGTATTCTGTCGGGGTCGGAGATTTGGTGCCATGGTTTTCCGGTGGGGAAAAAGATGAGTTTACGAATAAAGCACGTAGAGATTAGTCGTTCCCACAGACGGCGCCAAACTGATGCTGCACTTTTTGACTCGCAACACGTGAGGGCTCCGTGACCTGTAGAACACTCAGAAAGATGATCAGAGGACCACCGGATTGGCTCCGGCGGTAGCCGCTCCGATGCTTAAGTAAGTAAGGGAATTGAAAGACTGTATTGAAAGTCAAAGAATGAGCATAAGAATCCAAAGCGTACCTCTAGGGTTTAATATATAAGCCGTGGTTCTCCTAATTTTGATTAGGTTTTGCCGCCACGAATATCGGGATTTGATCATCAGAGATTTGCAGTTACCTTGTGAAGCATTGAATCGTAGATGGAGATAACCATAGATAGTAGTTTCCGTGTTGAAGGCTGTTTCCTTATTCCCCGCTTAACGGCTGTTAAGGAAACCATATATGCAGTGTCGAATAAATACTGTCCAGAACAGGAGGTCTGGACGATGTACATGAGAATATCCTGAACGCTCCATCTGTACTGTATAACCGAGTTCATCGGTTCTGAATGATATATAAATAAGAATGCCCCGAAGGCTTATGGCTGCTCTGTATGATAGACATATATGAGAATACCCCGAAGGCTTGTAGCTGTTCTGTATGACCGAAATATACGAGCTCTGTAGGATCGAGATTTGTTAATCTGATAGGCACACGTGTCTCAAACTGATTGGTGTGTCTGTTTATGGTATATCACTACCTATACTAAAATGTAATATATAATAAGGAGAATGACTAGACATTGGAGAGACTATGTAAATTATTGATATTTTCAACCCTAATTTAATTTTGATGATGTCAAAAGGGGAGAGAAATGGAGAAGAAGCATAGTCAGAGAGGGAGAAACCCTAGAACCCTAAGATGCAATAACATAAGGGGAGCATATCCTTAGGGGGAGTATGTTAATTTTGTGTCAATCCATTCTTGCGTTACCATTATAAAAAAAGAGGAGATTGTTGGTAATAGAGTTTTAATGATGTATATGCTTGATGTTATTTAAGCATCAACAAAAAAATTAGTGTTTGTTTGATAATTAAACTATACTATCATGCTTTCTTTTATATGTGAAATAAGAAAATCAATCTTAAGAATAACCAAACAATTACAAAGTATAGAACCAAAATTAATAATCTTAATAGTATTTATACTAAATAATTACATAAATTAACATATGATTTTAGTTGTGCATTACATACATAAAGATAGCCAATGTGAAACTTAAATTGTATATTGAGTTTATAGACATGGCTATATATTGTGTGATTATACTTAAAATAATGTACTAAATATAGGATCATAAAAAATGTTTTGTTAAACGCTCATGAAGATGATATTTAATATCTAAAGAAAGAGTATGGCTAAGCAATATGTAAAGACCCGAGAATTTTCTAAATTTCAAAATATATAATTATAATAATAATAATAATAATCATAATAATAATAATAATGATGATGATGATGATGATGTAAATTTTTATTAAGAAATTGAAAAGTTGAGTGAAAAGACTAAAAAGAGCTTGGGATTAAAAAGGAATGGTGAAGAACCAAGGAGGGGCAAAAAGAAAAATTCACCCCTTGCCTTATTTTTGGCCTTATAAGGCCAAATCTCTACATGCCATAAACACACCCATTCGTAAAAGAGAGAAAGAGAGGGAAAACAAGCAATTTTGGAGATTCTTCAAGGATTGGAGCCATCATTTGAAAGATTGAAGGAGAATAAACCCTAATCTACCAACAAGCACCAAGTGGAGTTAGAGGTTTTAGATATTCTAGTCAAAATCATCAAGAACAAAGCTAGGGTTCTACCATAATTTGAAGAACTTAAGGTAAAGGATTTTGAAACCTAGGTATAAGACATGTATAGGTAGAGGTACAATATTCATTCATGATATAGATTTGTTCATTCTTTCATTTTGGGTTATATGTTGCATGTGTATTAAAATGCTAGGCATGTGTTGCATTCTTACCATGAAACACCTTGTTTCTATATTATCTTTCTATTGAATGTACTCGCAGTTAATTACTAAAAGATATCTTGATGAAATCACAAAGGGAGTTTTATAACTATTATGTTTGATATTGTGATTGCACACTAAGTGTTTGTAAAAACACCTTAATGTATACTTGATGTGAATTCAGGATGATTGAGTGGAATTGCATGAATGTTTAACCATCTTAATAAACCTATTATGAATTGTAAATCTGAATGTGAATGATAAGACCTTGAAAATATGAGAATGAGAACTTGGAAAGTAATGAATATTGGGCTAGACTTGGGACACGTCAATTCTGTGATCTTGAGCGTGGTGAGATTGTGCTCACCTAGGGTTTGATTTGCTCTTTTGGATGGTGTCTCACATCGATTTGCGAGCTAAAAACTTGTGCGGTTGGTCTTATGTCTCTATTGGGTTAGTAGCCTGTAAAATACACAAGGTTTATCGAGGGTCGACTAGGAATATAATCTTGGGATTGAGACTTGAGAGATGGAAATAAAAACTTTGAATAATTGAAGGAACTCAAATGAATGAATCCTAAATCTTAGAATGATATATGTTTCTCTTCTTGATAATACTTCCTTTTGATGATTACATACTTTAACAAATGAGAACTTAGTTATTTTTTAGATCCTTGTTTATTGATGGTGCATGCTTGATGAGCACTTAATTGTCATTACACATGCACAAGCATACACGTGCCACCGCACGTTCCTATCTTGGTTTAGAATTCTCCTATTGGGGTTGTTGTACTGACCCCTATTAGATGCAGACGCAGGCAAAGAGATGGCCGTGAGTTGTAAAATCATTTGATGCTACTTTTGGAAGAACTCATTTTGGTGTACTTTGACGACCTTCCTCATGTGAGGGCTTGTATTCACTTCCACATTTGAACAATCTTGGACATATATATATATATGTATATATATATATATATATATATATAGGGGGTCATGTTTTTGGGTAACACTTGAAGGACCATTGTAAGCTATTTTTGGAAAGATCACTATTTTTTTATATTTGACTACCATGAACTTTTTGGAAAAACTTGATTGTATATTCTTTTGGAATAGACCATGTATATTGTAGATAAAATGTGTATGAAATAGAATGTTAAGTGGTGATGTAAACACTATAAGAAAGATTGACTATCTTTTGACAATTATAGAATTCCATGTCGGAGCGTGAATCTTGAATTAGATGTGTGGTTTGTTGATGAATAGAATCGATATGTTGGATGTTTAATGAATGTAAGATTATGATGTGAATGTTGAATGAAATGAAAATAGGTGTTTAAGACTCTTGAAACTCAAGTTGAACTAAGAAAAGGTAGCGAAATAAGTCAAGTTTTCAAAACAGCCAAAAGTAGGGGAACCAAGCCTGATTGGCACATGTGAATGCCTATTGGCACTAGGAGGTGGAAGCCCCCTCCCCCTAAGTGTGCTGATCGACATTAAGAGAGGGGTCTGACCATATCTCTTCTCGTTTTGTCGGTTTGGCTTTTAGACCAACTTTTCGCCACCGGATTTGCCTCAATGGACTATTTAACTTCAATAAGGATAAATGAACATGTTTTACATTTAATTATCTAACCTTAGAGTGACTTAAAAATGGGGTCACTCATCTCACCCTAGGCCTTTATGGTTTCGGGGCGTGATAGGATGGTATCAAAGCTTAGTCTTTGAATACTAAGGACAATAGGATAGGGCCAACTTAAGACAAACCTTGTAATCATAAATTGACATTGATTAGAAACTTTAGTGTAGGATGAACACTAGTTAAGCATCTAGGAATCTTGTATGCATCTTGTTTGATTGTTGACTTTGTTGTATTAGATTCTTGTTTTGAATAAATGTTAAAGTTGCTTTTCTAAATGCATGAACATGCTTGTTTATTTGCTGTTTAACATATGTGCCGTATGTTGCATCCATATGAGTTCATTCATGCATATGCTAGTGGTAATTGGGGAAAAAATTAGTCACGATTGAGGATAGAATCTTGTAAAAGGACAGTTAGAGACTTCATTGTGAGTTGCAAGCTTGATTAGAAATTTTTATTCTTTTCCTTCTATTGTTATTATAGGATGCCACCCAAAGGAAGAGGTAGGGGAAAAGGCTGAGGAAGAGGTCGAGGTCGGGATCGGGATCGGGGTGGATTCGAGGTCGAGGCCGAACTCCTAATCCTATGCCTCTACCACTACCTCCAATCAGCCGAGTGAATCAAAGCGAGGTAGAATTACCCATTCCCACACCTTTACCACCGCTTCCTAGAGATCCAGTAGGTGAAGGTAGGGGGGATATCCCTATTCCCAACCCTCAACTACCTTTCCAAAAAGAGCTAATAAGGTAAAAATAAAGGGAAGTTCCCATTCCCCTTCCGAAGCTGCACTGCAAGTTCCAAGAGTCCAAGTAAATGGGGACAATATTTGTCATGGGATGATGGAGTTTATGAAACAATTTCAACAGGCTAATCGGGACGAGGCCCAATTCCATTCTCAGACAGGGTGAGACTAGAGTTACAACTAATATGAAAGAGTTTCATAGGTTGAATCCTCCAAAGTTTTCAAGAGGACCCGATCTGTTTGTTACGGATGATTGGTTGAGACACGTTTCTCAACTTTTAGACATGGTTTGCATCTGGGAGGATGACCTCCAAATTGATTATGCTAGTTTTTATTTTAGGGGCAAGCCTTAACTTGGTGGAAGTCAGCAAGGCCTACTATGGTTAGAGTGAGGGATGTTTTCACCAAGGTCTTCATGGATAAGTTCTTTCCTGTCGTTTCTAGGGATTCATTACGACAAGAGTTTCTCCATCTTTATCAGAGTGATATGATTGTATCCAAGTTCGAGTCGCATTTTTTTTTTTACTTTAGCCCGATTTGCTCCAAGGGTTATTGATAACGAGTTTGAAAAAGCTCATACTTTTGAGCTTGGACTCAATCCTACCATTTAGTATAGGATAGTTCCTGTCAAGATTCGGGTATTCTTAGAACTTTATGATAAAACATTGTTGATTGAGGCCAACTTGGGGGACACAAAGAGAATTCTTGACTTGAGGTATCCGGTACGGGGTTTAGGTTCTTATCCTGATAGACGGGATAAGAAGAGATAAAGAAAGGGAGTCATTCACTCACAAGAGTAGACTTAGACTTCTTACTAACCATCCTATTCATCATGTTCCACACCTGCAAGGGGTATACATGGAGAGTTAATTTGCTTATAAGTGCCATTAGCTGGGGCATCGTAAGGTAGACTGCCCATAGTTGAGATAGACATAGTCTTAGGAACAAGGACAACCAAGAGGTAGAGGGCCCAAGACCTTCATAGAGTGTGGGCCAGCCACAGACTCAGGGGCGGGGCAGGACCCCTATTTGTTATCGATGTGGTCAGTTGGGACACAAAGTTAGAGTTTGGACCATGCCTCAGCCTTAGGGGATTAAGGTTTCTTTAGGTTACCATCCAAGTCATTCTTCTTAGACCCATTAGACTAGACATAATTTTATTCCCTCACTTCCTCTGGTGCCTACTTTCTCAACTCAGAGTTCCAGGCCAACTCTAGGGCCTTCATCTATTGTAGCCAGACCACAGACTGTACATTAGGGTATGACATGTTTGGACCCGTATTCGAGCCTAACATAAGGGAGAGTATATGCAATTAATACAGCTGACTCATCTGTAGGACCCACAGTTGTGTAAGTTACCATTCTAGTATTCAATTTATGGGCAAACATTTTAATTGGCACTTGCATCTCATTAATTTATTTTTTCATCCTTTGCACATACTCTAGGATTAGACATGGATATTCTAAATCATCCTCTTCGGGTACAGACTCTAGTAAGAGGTAGGGTTTCATTTAGACGAATTTTTCATTCTTACAAGATAAAAGTGGTCGATCAGTCGCTTCATTTTTTATTTTATTATGCTAGACATGACTGAGTTTGGTCTTATCTTAGGCATAGATTGGTTGTTGACCTACCGGATAACCATTGATTGTTATCAACGGAGGGTGACTATTTGCACTCCTAAGAGAGACTGTTTTTATTTTTTGAGTGATCGTAGTGACCTTACTACCCCGCATTCATGGGACTCGTGCGATTTAGGCGATCTTAGTTAAATGCTCTCATGTTGGGTAGTAGACGATGTTAGAGGGAGTCATAGGGAGATACCTCCAGTGGTGAAGGACTTCCCAAACATGTTTTCAAATGATTTATATGAGTTACCACCACACCGGGCGATAGAGTTCTCCATTAAATTATTATTGGGCATTGCACTGATCTATATAACACCTTACCGCATGGCATCTACAGAGTTGAGGGAGCTAAAGGGGCAACTTGGGGAGTTGTTGAATAAGGGTTTTATACATCCTAGCACGTCGTCGTGGAGAGCACCGACCCTTTTTGCTACAAAAAGGGATTGGATCACTTCGGCTTTGTATTGATTACCACATGCTTAATCAGGTGATTGTGTAGAATAAGTACTTGTTGCTGCGTATTGATGACTTGTTTGATTAATTAAAGGGATCCTTTGTTTTCTCCAAGATTAATTTGAGATCTGGTTATCACCAGTTGAGAAATCAAGGAAGAAGATATTCTAAAAACCAATTTTCGCACACGGTACGACCATTATGAGTATTTAGTCATGTCATTTAGGTTGACTAATGCTCCGGCTGAACCTCATTAATCGTGTTTTCTAACAATATCTTGATGCCTTTGTCATCATATTTGTAAATGACATTCTTATCTACTCACCGTCCAAGGAGAAACATGAGGAATATTTTTACATTGTTTTACAAACCTTGCTGGAACACCGACTATACGCCAAATTTGATAAATGTGGCTTTTGGTTAGCGGAAGTAAAGTTTCTCGGACATGTTTTTTCGCAACAAAGGGTATCCATGGATCTTTCCACAGTTGAAGTTGTCACGACATAGGAGAAGCCAAAGAATGTATTTGAGATCCGTAGTTTCTTAGGTTTAGCGAGGTACTATCGCAAGTTCGTTGAGGGATTTTCATGCTTGGCTACCCCTATGACGAGGCTCACTAGACCGGGAGTTCAATTTGTGTGGGATGATGCTTGTGAGCGCTCTTTTTAAGAATTAAAGATTCATTTTACCACAACACCGATCATTACTATTCCCGAGAATGGAGAGAAATATTCTATTTATTGTGTTGCTTCACAAGAAAAGTTAGGTTGCGTCCTTATGTAGAAGGGCAAGGTGGTAGCATATGGATCATGATAGTTGAAAACTCATGAAAGGAATTACCGAACACATAACTTAGAGCTAGCCACCGTTGTCTTCACATTGAAGAGTTGGCGACATTACCTTTATAGCTAGAGGTCCGAAGTCTTTTTGGACTACAATAGTCTTAAGTATTTTTTCTCCCAAAAAGATTTAAACTTAAAGTAAAGACAATGGATACAGTACGTGGAGGACTACAATCATGATTTGCAATACCACCTGAGAAAGGTCAACATCGTGGCCGATGCACTTAATAGAAGATCTCCAGGAAAGTTGGCTAGTATACTCATTCAAGAGTGAGAAATGCTAGAAGCAACATTAGAGTACGACCTATATCTTGATGAGATCGAGGGGACCATTGTGTTATTCTACTTTGTTGTGCACCCTAGCTTGCTTACCCGGGTGATTGATGCAGAGTTGTAAGATTCAAAGACGGATGCCATTCTTGCTCGTATCACTAGTGATGACACAGTTAAGGGTTGGACACTCCATACCAACCATGGTGTGAGGTTTTAGAGAGGCGTTTATGTTCCATAGTCTTGTTTCAAGGATGTTATGCGAAAGTTCCATCATTCTAGGATGACATTTCATCTAGGAGGCACGAAGATGTACAATAATCTTCACAGACAATATTAGTGGAAAGGCATCGAAACCGACGTAGCAACATTTATTAGTAGATGCTTGATGTGTCAATAGGTTAAGGCCGAACACCAGCGACCTGCAAGATTGCTTTAGCCACTTCCAATTGCTGAGTGAAAGTGGGAGCACATCACTATAAACTTTGTGTCCAGGTTTCCTAGATCACCAGAGAGACATGATGTTATTTGGGTTATCGTGGATCGGCTGACGAAATTTGCGCATTTCTTGCCCATTCATACTACAGATTTAGTGGAGTCGCTTAGTTGCTTGTACATAGGGGACATTGTTCATCTCTATGGGGTCCCAGTATCTATTGTTTAAGACAGGGATACATGATTCACCGCTCACTTTTGGCAAAGTCTACAAGTAGCCTTAGGTACCGACTTGGCATTTAGCACTGCATTCCACCCCAAGACTAACAGTCAGTTCGAGCATACTATTTAGACCATGGAGGACATGTTACATGATTGTGTCATGGATTTCAAGGGTAGTTAGGAGGATTAATTATTTGCTACTTGCTAAATTTTCCTATAACAATAGTTATCAGGTGAACATTGAAATGGAACCATTTGAGGCCTTATTTGGTAGGCCATGTCGATCACCTATTTGTTAGTCCTAAGGTCAGGGATGCTACATTTTTGAGTTCGAACTAAATTTGGGAGACGACCAAGAAAATAAAGGTGATTCGACAGTGGTTACTTATGGCATAGAGTAGACAGAAGAGTTATGCGGATAAGAGGCGTACACTTCTATCCTTTGGAGTGAGAGATCATATTTTTCTTAAGGTAGCACCGTTAAAGGGTTTGACCCAATTCAGGAAAGGAGGAAAGTTAGTGCCATGGTACATTGAGCCATTTGAGATCCTTGAGATGATAGGAGAAGTTGCTTACCAACTTGTATTGTCGCCACGATTATCCAAGGTTCATAGTGTGTTTTATGTATCTATGCTTCACAAATGCCAATCGGGTCCTTCACATGTGTTGGATTGGACAGAGTTGGATATTGAGGATGATGCATTTTATGAAGAACGTCATATTCAAATTTTGGACACTAAGAAACAAGTCTTGACTAGTAAGACTATTCCTCTAGTTAAGGTCCAATGACGACACCATGACTTTGAGAAGGCTACATAGGTGTGTGAGGACATAATCTGTACTAAACATCCCGACTTATTTTCTAATCAAAGTATACTCTAAATTTCGAGGATGAAATTTTTCTAAGAGGAAGAGAATGTAAAGACCTAAATTTTTTTCTAAATTTCAAAATATATACTAATGATAATAATAATAATGATGCAAATTTTTATTAAGAAATTAGAAAGTTAAGTGAAAAGACCAAAAAAGGCTTGGGATTAAATAGGAAGGGTGAAGAAAGAAGGAGGGGCAAAAAGGAAAATTCACTCATTGTCTTATTTTTTGCATTATACAACCAAATCTCTACACACCATAAACACAAACCAAACACACACACACACACATCCGTAAAAAAGAAAGAAAAAGAGAAAAAGAAGAAGAGAGGGAAAGAAAAATTTTTTTAGAGATCATTTGGGTATTGGAGCCATCTTTTGAAAGATTAAAGGAGAATAAACCCTAATCTACCTACAAGCACCAAGCGAAATTAGAGATTTTGAAAATTCTAGTCAAAATCATCAAGAACAAAGCTAGGGTTTTACCATAATTTGAAGAACTTGAGGTAAGAGATTTCTAAACCTAGGTATAGGACATGTGTAGGTAGTGATACAATGTTCGTTCATCTCATTCATGATATAGATTTTTCATCCTTGCATTTTGGGTAATTTGTTGCATGTGTATTGGAATGCTGGGCATGGGTTGTATTCTTGCCATGAAACACCTTGTTTCTATCTTATCTTTTTATCGAATGTACTCTTAGTTAATTATGAAAAGAATTTCTTGGTAAAATCACAAAGGGAGTTTTATGTCTATTATGCTTGATATTATGATTGCATACTAAGTGTTTGTGAAAATTCCTTAATGTATACTTGATGTGAATTCTAGATGATTGAGTGGAATTGCATGAATGTTTAACCATCTTGATAAACCTATTATGAATTGTGAATTTGAATGTGAATGATAAGCCCTTGAAATATGAGAATGAAAACTTGGAAAGTAATGAATATTGGGTTAGACTTGAGGTAGGTTAATTCTGTGATGTTGAGCGTGGTGCGAGTTTGATTTGGTGTTCAGGATGGTGTCTCACATCAGCTTGCGAGCTGAAAACCCATGTGGGTGGTCGTATGTCTCCATCGAGTTAGTAACCCGTAAAACACACAAGACTTACCGAGGGCCAACTAGGAATATAGTCTTGGGATTGAGAATTGAGAGATGGAAATGGAAACTTTGAATAATTGAAAGAATCCAAATGAATGAATCCTAAATTTTAGAAAGATGTATATTTCTCTTCTTGATAATACTTCCTTTTGATGATTACATACTTTAACACATGAGAACTTAGTTATGCTTTAGATTCTTCTTTGTTGATGATGCATGCTTGAAGAACACTTGATTATCACTACACATGCATAAACATACACGTGCCACCGTGTCATGACCCCAAACCTACCCTATGTGGATTAAGGGTCGCGGGGGTGGCCCTCGAGCCATCCCTAAAAAATTCTAATTAAGGATCAGTAATAAAGTTATCAAATTAGATAATTAAATAACAGAAACATAATAGGGTTTACAAACCATGATAAAAGTACATGTTAAATTATAGATCCTTAAACAAAATACCATCCCTAGAATGTTGACTCATAAGAGAGAAAAGATTATAACATACTTAGTCTATTGAAATTTATAACAAAAGAATCCACCATTACATACGGAAGATAGGTTTGTGAGCAAAAATGTGACGCCTGTTAGCAGTGAATACCTTATGGTCCTCTTGCAGCGTCCTTTCCTAAAAAAAAATGATTTAAATCTAGAGTGAGCTAACTTAGCTCAGTAAGTAAATTCCCTTGCTCTGCTATGGGTTAGGTTTAGTTTATGTAATAGAATGCAAACAAATGACAAACGAAAGAATATAGAACAATAGTCAGTCACAAGGGAAAAACAATCACTAAGGATGACCTGTGGGTCAAAAACACATTCGAAATATAGCTTGAAAAGGAAGGTGTGAGCAATTCAACAATAATGGATTTAGCACATACAATATTAAGCTACCAAAAATCACAAGATATCCAATCGAATACAATGATGAGCTTGAAAAACATATCCACAAATCAAAAGTGCATCATCAGATTATAATCAAAGAATAAGATATGTAATACATGAATAATGAGTCTCATAGATGCTATCATCAAATAGGGTCCGGCTACCCCCAAACATCACTTATTCAGGTTCACCCTTCATCTCTAGGTTTCCCTGAATAGCACCAAGAGCTCTTATCAAATAATCATGTCCTCATTGGACGAAGTGTTGGGTATCATTCCCTAGCACTGACCCGTAGGTCATCAACATCTAAAGAATCAGGATGGGCGTTGTGATAGACACAAGTCCCGACACTCATAATGATGTAATAATCAGATGGACTCCACAAGAAATGTACATATACATAGAATTTCAAATTCATAGTAATTGAGAATACAATAGTTTTTCAATATCCAAATCACGAGTTATAGTAATGTATAAGCAATCACATCAAGATATTGGCAATGAGAATCTCGATATGTCCACAAGGAAATTACTAGTGTCAAATTGTGGAAATCAGACAATTGATAGGTATGTATAAAAGAATACAAATTGGCAGCATTAAGAAGAACATAATTATGACATGGTTAAAGAACACCATATTTTAGAGTTTGGGTTTACTTACCTCAAAAATGGTTTCCCCTCCTTTTAAGAGAATTCAGACCTCTTTCTCATTTCCCTTCGATGATCTTATAAACCAGGAAACATTATTTAGTTCAATTTTGCTCATGGACTTATTCTGTTAGTCCTATGGGTTGTGTTTTAGGTCTATGGACTTATGAAAATTTGATTATATCTTAATTGATTCTTTTACCCTTTTTTGGTAGCTTGTTGTACCCTTAAAAGTGTCTTAAAAATGACCAATTTTACATATCAGTATTTTAGATATCTTATTTCGATAAAACGGACCCCACCATTGAGTCCAGAACGTCGAAAAGTCTTAGGGTAGGTACCCTAATAATTTTCAGAGGTCATTTGGTAGCTTCATTTAGCCTTTGGAACATTTTTGAAATTAATCCAATTTTTTCGATCACTTTTTTTGAGATTTAATTTCACAAATCGGACTCTGCCGTTGAGTTCGGAATACCCAAAAATATCGGGTTACACTATCCTTTTATTTTATTTGGGCAATGGAAACATTTTACCAAAACTAAATTAATTTATTTAATATTTTATATATATTCTGTCACTATTTTGACACAAGTGCCACGGTGGCACAGTGGTACATGCATGGGATTTAGGCTTCTCACATGTGTGGGGGGAGGTTCAAGTCTGGGGAATTGCGACTCTTCCTTATTTTTTAGATTTTTATTTTCCCAAACAGTGAACAAGGCCAAATCCTAGGATAGGATATCCCCAGGCCGAGTAGGTATATTAGATTAGGGGTCCTATTCGTGTAGCCAAACAGATCAAGTCCTCTTTTAATTTTTAAAACCCAACGCCCAAAACGACATCGTTAAACTTATCATTTTCTACGGCTGGGCGGGTTCCGACTCGAATATGAAACTCGACACAAATTCGATCCGAACTATTCACTGTCTTCCCCAATTACCTCGTCACTATTGCCCGAATTTCAGAAATCTTCCATCTTTATTTTATGATGTTCTAGTGGGTATTTTGACCTGCTGTTTGTTAGTATGGTATCCAAAGATTCCAAGGAAGGTTTCCTCATTGGTTTTGGGGTTCGAAATGAGCTTAAGATATTCTGTTTGGAGTTCGACGGTCAAACCTGCAACTCTATTGTACATCCTCATTTTTGTACCAAAACACATGGGGTTTGGCCTATTGTCCTCCCTTTTTCATAGGGTTTCATTCCTCATTTTAAAATATAGATTTTAAGGTTGTTTCATGTAGTTGGGTTTCAAAACCAAAACCTGCAACTCATGTTTTGGGTGTTCTTCTTTGGGGTTTTTGTCACAGTGCAACGGTTTCATAACCTTCATGGGGTCTGGTTTCAGTCTCAACTAACAACAATGAGTTTGATAAGGGTTGAATCAGGTTTGCTCCTTTGGTGGTCCATCAATAGCAGCCATGATTTTTCTTAGCTTAAACTATTCAATTTCACCCCCATTTGCTACTATTTCACACTATAATCACATGCATGCACCTAAGCTTCATAAAATCAAACAAAACAGTGCTATATTCACCCTTTTTCTTAGAGAGAGAAATTAAGTTTTTGAGGGTTTTATCTTCAAATGGTGGGTTTTCTCTCCTAGGCTTGGTTTAAATTTCTGACCTTCTTAGGGTTAGCTCCAGAACTGGCATATAAGCCTTCTTCTTTTCTTATCCTTCCTTCATTTTTCTTCCTTCCTTCTTCTTCTTCTTCTTCTTCTTCTTCTTCTCTCTCCCTTTCTCTAGTCGCACGTTGTACACATGCACAATTCTAGCCTCTCTTTCTCATACGCAATAAACATATATATATAATATATATACATACATATATATATATATATTTAAATTTTCTGCATGGATTATAATTGGATAATGTGAGGGTCCATTGAGGTGTTGACACCTCAGTTTTTGTGGAGGCAGACATATAGGTTTATATAGGTTATATACATATTTTGTGGGTTATATAGCACAAAAGTTCTTGTAGCCTAACTGATATTCTTTTTGGAGACTTATCTTTACCTTGCACAAGGTGCAAGGTTTAAGTTTGGGTGGAAGCATTTTGCCCATTTTTCCTTCCCCTTTATCTTTTTATGCATTACATTGCATACTTAGTATATTTCTTGAACTCTCAAAATTATATTTTAAATATTATAAAAATCTCTTGAAATTCTCGCAATACTTTTAAATTTTTACATGCTTCATCCATGCATTACAAGTCTCGTCTTGATGTATTTTAATGTTTTTTTAATTATTTCAAAAGTCTATTATATTTATTGAAAATATCTTAATTAAATTCGCTTTGTTCACGTATCACGCTAATCTTGCTTAAGTGCACTTCGTGCACTAATTTTCTATATTTATGGTTTACTAGTCTTAATTAGAATTGCCTATGGTTAATACACAAATTATTTTATAGTAATTGGCATTAACATTAATCACTTTACTTAATTGGGTCGGGATGTTACATCATTCCCCTCTTTAGAATGTTTGGTCCCCAAACTTGGCGTACCTTGTAACATGAAGAGTTGTGGATATTTGGCACGAATTTCATCATCTCTCTCCCAAGTGGCTTCCTTTATTTTGTGATTCCTCCACAACACTTTCACTAGCGGAATAATCTTGTTCCGCAAAACCTACTCTCGGGGGTCGAAGATTTGCACTAGTTGCTCAATATAGGTCAAGTCCTCTTGGACATCCAGAGGTTCGTGCTCCACCACTTGGTCTAGATCGCGTAAGCACTTTCTCAGCATAGAGACATGGAAAACATTGTGCACGTGTGCCAATTTTGATGGTAGGGCAAGTCGGTATGCCACTGGTCTGACTAGTTCTGTGATCTCGAATGGCCCGATGTAACAAGGCCCTAACTTTCCCTTCTTCCCAAATCTAATCACGCCGTTTATAAGTGACACTTTCAAGAACACCTGATCGCCCACTGCAAATTCCAGCTGTTGATGAGAGCATAATATTTCATATTTTTAATTCCTTGATATTTGGTTTTATTACATATTTTCTGTTTTAGTGAGTTAATTAATTAATTTATTGAATTAGGGAAGTGTTGAGGGTGAAAGAATAAATTTGGAGTATAATGTGCAAAGTTCGGCTTTTTGGCATTTCGACCTATAGAGCTTCACTTGAGATTTTAATGGTACTAGAATTCGAGAATGAGGAAGTGGTCTTCATGGAGTTTTTAGAGGACATCTTGGGCTTTTTAAAAAGGTCTGGTTTACAAAAATTCGAGTTCATTTGGGTCTCCAAACATTGTTTCGAAAACAGGCCTGGAAAACTGTTCCGTGCAGCTAAATTTCTGTCCGATCAGCCGACTTCAATGGGTCATAACTTGAGTTTCTGGAATCCAAATCAGGTGATTCAAAATTCTAAAATTATTGACTCTTTGAAGGCTACAACTTTCGTGAAGAACCCGAATCAAGATTCAGTCATTTTCAGATGAAAAAATAGCTTGTAAGTTTCAGCAATGCTGATAATTTCAAAAAATTAGTTCTAGCAGTGGGGTGCATCTTTCATGGGCTGGGCTTGCACTGGACGGCTGAATGAAACACAAGAGCAGAAAAGTCAAAGAAGAATAAACAAAAGACAAAAGTGGAAAAAAAATGAGAAGGGTCAAAAGTGATGGCTGTAGGGCCCACGAACCAAAGGAGTGATGGGCTTGGGCATGCATTCCAGGCGCGGAAGCGGCTGTGCGGGAGAGGAAGAAAGTCTAGCATTGGGCTTTCATCGTGGGACGTGCCTAGGGCTTGAGGAGTATAAAAAAAGAGGGAACGGTGCAGTGCAGGGACGTGGTGAAGGCTGTGCGGCGAAATTTAGAGAGCGAAGCAGCGCAGGGAAAAATTGAAGGAAGCCAGGGAGCGGTGCGGCGTAGAGGAACACAAATTAATTAGTTTTTTTTTTTTTTAATCAAGCATGTCAGGCTAGATTTTTAATTCAGTTCTAGGGGATGTCGAACCCTCATTGCAGTTTAATGGTTGAACCAATACAATAACGTTATTTCTCCCTTTTCTTATGAATCTGTTCATGATAATCTATTTTAATTGTTTTATTGATATTTAGTTTGATTGATTTAATCAGGCCTGTTAGATTGATCAGATTATTATCAATTGCTAGATTCAGGAGGTATATTACGTAATTGATATGGTACCTAATCAATTGTGGCAAATAATGATAAATGATTGTGGACAAGCTTTTGTTTATTGTTATGATTATCATGTCCTAAGTTAAACAGTCCGAGCTTGTGTGATTGTTGCTTAGAATAATCTAATTTCCTAGATATTTATGCTGCCATTATATTAAATTTAAAGAGCTTGTTCTAAATTGTGTAATGGTTAAAATCTAGTGGAGAGCTTGTTTCATTAGTGAGGAATTAAGGGAAATTTCGGGTAGCAGAGCTTGTTGTTACCTAGGATTTTTAGATTCATTGAAGGGTAAAATAATGTTATAGTTGATTGATTGTTCCATTGACTGTGAGGGTGAGATTGAACCGAAGAACTGAATTTTTAAATTCATTGATTTTTGTTATTAATTTAATTTTCATTCGTAATTAGTTTAACCAAAATTCCAACCCCCCCCATTTATTGTTTTGCTATTAATTGAATTTTAGTTTAGAATTGGTCGGAACAAATAAAAAAATAAATTGTGGACACTCTCTGTGGGATCGACCCTTACTTAGCCAGCTGCTGTGTTTATTGTGTCAAGAAGGTTAATTTATTTTTGGAGTGTTAACGACACGCTACCAGCTGTCTTCTTCGGGTGTTGGCATAACTCTTCTGGTGACTTTGAGTTTCTAGTAGGCGTTGCTTGATCACTTGAATCTTTTTTATTGTTTCCTCTACTATGTTTGGGCCAAATAATTTCCTATCTTCCACTTCTGTTCAACATAATGGAGATCGACACTTCCTGCCATATAGTGCCTCATATGGTGCCATGCTTACGCTTGATTGATAACTATTGTTATACGTGAACTCCACAAGCGGTAGTTGTTCCTCCCAACTTCCCTTGAAGCCCATGACATAAAAGTATAGCATATCCTCCAAGGTCTGAATCATCCTTTCAAACTGCCAATCGGTTTTCGGGTGGTAGGCAGTACTAAGACTTAGTTCCGTGCCCATTGCTCTCTATAGGCTACTCTAGAATTGTGACACGAACCTTGGGTTTCGATCGGACACTATTGAGATTGGACCCCATGCAACCGAACAATTTCCTGGATATACAATGCTGCTGGCCGTTCTAATGTGCGGGTCATTTTAGTTGCAAAGAAGTGAGCTGTCTTTATTAGTCTGTCCATAATTACCTATATAGAGTCATTCCCATGTGGAGTCCTAGGCAACCCTTATAGAAAATCCATCGTAATGTACTCCCATTTCCACTTAGGTATCGGAAGTGGTTGCAAAAATCCACTAGGTTTTTGATGCTCGGCTTTAACTTGTTGGCACTTGACATATCTTGCTATGTACTCACTGATGTCTTTCTTCATTCTTGACCACCAATAAGTACTTTGGACACTGTGGTACATTTTGGTATTTTCGGGGTGTATGGCAAACTTTGAGCTATGCGTTCCATCAAGAATTTTCTCTATAATCTTGGGCACATCTGGCACAAAAATTCTGTTTTGAAAATGAAGCATCCCATCTTGAACAACAAATTTCAGATTCCTTCCTACCTCAGCATCCTCATGGAGTTTAGCTAACTTCTCATCTTGGCTCTACAACTCTTTAATCCTCTCTATAATCGTCAGCCTTAATGTTAAATTGGCAAACATTACTCTTGATTTTGGCAGAACCACTTCTATCTCCATCATCCCTAACTCTTTTAGTAACTCTCGTTGTGTAGTCAACATGCAAGCAAGACTTCTTGATTACTTCCTACTGAGAGCATATGCCACCACATTAGGCTTCCCTAGGTGGTACTATATGTCAAGCTCATAATCCTTGATCAATTCTAGCTATCAACGTTATCCCATGTTGAGGTCTCTTTGTGTAAAAAAATAATTGATGCTCTTGTGGTCTATAAAAATCTCATATATTGCTCCGTAGAAGTAATGCCTCCAAATCTTTAGGGCAAACATAATTGCTGCCAATTTAAGGTTTGGGAGTTGGGTGGTTCTTCTCGTGTGGCCTCAGTTGCCCCGAGGTATAAGCCACTACCTTGCCTTTTTGCATCAGAACACACCCTAAGCCTTTATATGATGTGTCACTGTATATCACAAATCCTTTTATCCTGTTTGGTATCATTAGGATAGGTGCCGACACTAGACGGTTCTTCAAGTCTTGGACGCTCTTTTCCCTTTCTTCTATCCACCCAAAAGGAAGATTTTTCTAAGTCAGCTGGGTGATTGGCACTGCTATCTTGGAAAAGCCTTTGATGAACCTTCTATAATAGCCAGCTAACCCTATGAAACTATAGGCTTCTATGACACTGGTTAGCCGAGGCCAATTTACGATGGCTTTTATCTTTTGGGAATCCATTGAGATCCCGTCTTTGGTGATCACATGTCCCAGAAATGAAATCTTAGGGAGCCAAAATTGACACTTTTTTAACTTGGCATACAACTTTTGCTCCCGTAGCTTCTGCAAGACTTTCCTCAAATGCACTTCGTGTTTGGGCTCGTAGAATAAACTAAGATGTCATTAATGAATACGATCACGAAGTCATCTAGATACGGCTTGAAAACCCTGTTCATTAAGTCTATGAATGCGACCGGGGCATTTGTCACCCCAAAAGGCATCACTAAGAACTCATAGTGCCCATAACGGGTTCTGAATGCCATGTTTTGCACATTTGTAAGCTTGACTTTTAATTGGCGCTATCTTGACCTCAAGTCAATCTTTGAGAAGACTTGCGCTTTCTTCAATTGATCAAATAAGTCATCTACCCTTGGCAGAGGGTACTTATTTTTTATGGTGACTTTATTCAACTCCTAGTAGACGATGCACAATCTCATAGTCCCATCATTCTTCTTAACAAACAACACCGGTGCACCCCATGGTGAAGAGCCCGGTCCTTAAAAACCTTGTCTAGCAACTCTTGTAGCTGCAATTTTAGTTCCTTTAGCTCCACTGGTGCCATTCGGCACGAGTTTTTGGATATAGGTGAAGTGCTATGAAGTACATCAATACTAAACTCAATTTTTTGATCAATAAGCATTCTAGGTAGATCATCCAAAATTACATCGGATAATTCTCTAGCAATAGGAATATGATCTAGAATGGGTTCTTGTGAGTGGGTGTCAAGGATGATACACAAGAAACCACGACATCTCTTGCGAAGCACACGCTTGGCTTCGATGGAAGAAACAAAATAGGAGGGGAGGCTACCCTTGTTCCCTCAAATATGATGCTCAATTGTCTATGGTTCTGAATGAGGACTTTCTTGGGTACACAGTCAATGGTAACATGATTTGCAGTCAACAAATCCATGCCAAGAATTACATCAAACCCGTAAATTCCCAAGGGTATCAAATTGGCAAATAGATGGGTGCCCATGATTCCTATCTCACATGATTTATGTATTATAGTTCCCAATAGTGATTCCCCTGAAAGATTTGAAATAGTCAACAAGTAGCCTAGGGGTTCAGCTTTCAAGTTCAACTTGGTAGAAAATATGGGAGATATGAATGAATGAGTGGGTCTAGTATCAAATAGAACATGTGCAGATTGAGAGCAAAAGGAAAGGGTAATTGTAACCATCGAGGTAGTAACTTGAACATCTCTAGGCGTGATTGGGAAAACCCTTCTCGAGCACTGCTGATATTTTTTAGTCTTTCCTTTCTGGTTTGGGGCTTTTCCACAAAGGCTGACACTATCGAGGTTGAGTTAATCATGGTCTTGCCACCTTTAGGACAATCCTTTATGTAATGCCTAGTCTGACCACAACTGAAGCAAACATTGTTGTTCCTATATCACTGTCCCTTGCGAATTTTCTAGCAGGTGGGGGGCATTTGGTTATGCCCCCATTGTTATGGTTGGCCTTTCTTTGATTAGATCCTCCCCTAGTATTGTGTGACCCAGCACCCAGCCTGACAAATAAGGATCCCCATCCTCTATCTTAACTCCTTTATGATCTCTTATTCCCTTTTCTCTTGGCGAACTCCTCCTTACTGCGTTCAATGATCTTAGCAGTTTCCACCACTTCATTGTAGGTGGCCAATCGTTGGGGCCTGACCCTATCCTTGATAGCCTATCTCAATCCACCTTCGAACTTTTGAGCTTTCAGACTTTCAGTGCTGATGACATTCAGAGTAAACCTAGCCAGTTCAGTAAATTTGGTCCCACAATCTTTTACTATCATGCCACCCTATTTCAGAACCAGGAACTCAACAATTTTCTGATCTCTAGCCTCTTGTGGAAAGTACTTGTTATTGAAAACTTCAATAAACCGCTGCCAGTTGATGTCAGGTCTCTTGTTTCCTCCAGCAACCACAACTTATGTGCAGCTCCCTTGAGCATATATGTGGCATAAGCCACATTTTGTTATTTCATGCACGTCAGAATTCAGAAGATCCAATTCATCTCTAGTAGCCATTCCTCAGCCAAAGTGGAGCCTTATGTACCATCAAATGTAGGCGGCTTTAGGTCTTGGAACCACTTGTAAAGATATAACTGGTCTCGATTGTGTACTTGATGGCCTCCATAGTTTTTGGGATGGTCTTACCTCACTTGTTCATTTCCACCCCCTTGGGGTCTCGACAAGGCCTCTATAATCCTCTTCAAGATACATTCAACTCTATCCAATCAATCAGTGGCCATTGACGTACTTCTGGTATAGACCATTTACTGTAAAATAATAGCATTTAGAACTTAAATAATCTTCTAACCACTATGTTAAGTTATACTTATCAGTGACCCTTAAACTTGACAAGTCTTAGAACTTTAGTCCTAATCTCCCATCAACCATTATAACCTAGGGCTCTGATACCAAGCTTGTCACGACCCCAAACCCACCCTATACGGATTAAGGGTCATGGTGGCGGCCCTCGAGCCGTCCTTGAAAAATTCTAATTAAGGATTACCAATAAAGTTATCAAATTAGATTATTAGGTAACAGAAACATAATAAGGTTTACAAACCATGATAAAAGTAAATGTTAAATTACAGATCCTTAAACAAAATACCATCCCCAAGAAGTGGACTCATGGGAGAGAAAAGATTATAACATACTTAGTCTATTGAAATTTATAACAAAAGAATCCACCATTACATGTGAAAGATAGGTCCGTTAGCAAAAAATGTGATGCTTGCTAACAGTGAACACCTTACGGTCCTCCTACAACGTCCTTTCTTGAAAAAAATGTTATAAATCTGGAGTGAGCTAACTTAGCTCAGTAAATAAATTCCCTCACTCTGCTATGAGTCATGGTTAGTTTAGGTAACAAAATGCAAACAAATAACAAGCGAAAGGATATAGAACAACAGTTAGTCATAAAGAAAAATGAATCATTAAGGATGAACCGTTGGTCAAAAGCACATTCTAAATATAGCTTGAAAAGGAAGGTGTGAGGAATTCAACAATAATGGATTTAACACATACAATATTCAACTACCAAAATCATGAGATATCCAATCAAATACAATGATAAGGTTTAAAAACATATCCACAAATCAAGAGTGCATCATTAGATTATGATCAAAGAATAAGATATGTTGTTACGACCCGAAACCCACCTTATGCGAGTCTCGTATCGTGGGGCCGACCCCGTGGCCGTCCCTACTTTTTCTTTCTTTGTATCAATGACAACAATATATAATGTAAAACTTACACAATAAATCAGTGGAAGTCTTAATACAAAATATTGTCCTACAATATTAAATATAAACTGACATGAAACTTAACATAGCATCACCCTTAGGTGGTGAGTATATGAGAGAAACTACATCACTTTTAACATTTTTCTTAAACTATCCCCTTATGTTTTGGGACTCCTACTGTGGTCCTGCAGCATCCTTACCTAAAAAATAAGTAAGTTGGGGTGACCTAACAAAGCTCAGTAAGTAAAATCCCATCACTCAGCCATGGGTCAGGGTTAACATAAAAAGAACATAATTTGAGATAAGAACATGATAGCCAGTCATGAAATAGAATGCTACTATAGCCAATAAAAGAGAACACTTCAATAACTAATAAAATGGAATGCCAACATAGCCAATAGGATAGGACGTCTTAATAATCGATGGAATGGAATATCAACGTAGCTAATAAGACAAAACATCTCAACAGTCAATAGAATAGAATATCAACGTAGCCAATAAAATAGAACATTTCAACAGTCAATAGAATAGAATATCAACGTAGCCAATAAGACAGAACATCTCAACAGTCAATAGAATGGAATATCAATGTAGCCAATAAAACAGAACATCTCAACAGTCAATAGAATAGTACGTTACCATAGCCAATGGAGTAGCGCATCATAATAGCCAATGAATGAGAATTGTCACTTGACATAATGGAAAGTCATAATAATAATTTAAGAATAATTAAATGTCAATGATGCAGGGTACATGAAGTCATCAATAGAGATCTGGTCCAACAATGGTCATACTGTCATAATCAAAGAATAACAAATAGTAAGTGAATGAATACATTTTCAAAACATATGATCATTCATAAGGAAAATATGATCATTCAATGAGTTCAACAAAAGATATGATATCAATAAACACTATGATGCATATTATTTTCCTGGCATAACCTCAAAAGTAACCTTCCTAATTCATAGTATATCCTCGATAAAAGTAACCTTCCTTAGTATTTTTTCCTTGGTGTCCTTTCTTTAGTATCCTTCCATTCTTAGTATTCTTCTTTCCTTAGTATCCTTCCTTCCTTGGTTTGCTACTACACCGAACCCTTACCTAGATTCACTCCCATACCGAACCCTTTACCTGGATTCGCTCCCACACCTAAATCCCTTCCTTGATTCACTCCCACACATGAATCATACTTAGATTCGCTCCTACACCTGAATCATTTCCTGAATCACTTCCTTTGAACCATGTCCAAGATTCACTCCCATACCTAAATCATTGGATATTTCCATGGACTGTAACCTGTAGAACTGATAAAGTATCGGATGGACGTTGTGACTGAGCATAACTCCGGGTATTAATAATTCATCATGATCTTCATAACTCTATAGAGAGCATATGAGTGGAATATCAATAGCATGAACATAACAGTCGGCCTTTCAAGGCATGGTATAAAGTGTACAAATACTCATGATAAAATATAATAGTTTGATCCTCAATAAATTCCCAAGATAGAACAAGTATCACATTATGGCATAAATAAACATCAGGCACATATTTCACAAGATAGAACATATATCAAATCGTGAAGCCAATAAACGTTGGGTACATATAGGAGTACAACTTGGCAGTAATAAGGAATAACATAACATCGTGACTTGGTTAAGAATCAATGGTACAAGTGTATAAGCAATTATGATTAAGGTATAACAGTTAGTCCTCAATAACTTTCCATAAGATAGAATAAACATAAAACTCGTGGAGTCAATAACATCGAATACGTCTAAGAGTACAATCTTGGCAATGAAAAGAACAATCATGGCTTGAGAGAATTGCATATAAGAGATCAAATTTCAATGACATATGAAAGTATGAACAATTATGATTAAGGTATAACAGTCATTTCCTCAATAAGATTTATAAGATAGGACAGTCATCAATCAATAACATGGTGTACATATAAGAGTACAATCTTGGCAGTAGATGAACAACATGGTTGAAAATACACATGTAAGAGATTCGAGGTTCACTTACAAGATATAACAGTTAGTTCTCAATAACTTTTCGTAAGATAGAATAAACATCAATTTGTGGAATCAACAAGGTCAATAAGTATAAGAGTACAATTGGGAAACATTAAGAATACTATTGACTTGGCTAAGAAATACCACATAATAGCGATCCAAGATTTACTTACCTCCAATACCGTGTCATTCTATTCAATAATCAGTCACCTTTCCTTTTCCTTTTGAAGTCCCTATAATTCCGTAAACATATCTTAGCTGAACATTATGTATAGTCTAATGTCCTAAAATTAGTCAATCTCATGCATATCTATATCACAGGTATCTTATTTGGAAAAACAGATTCCATCGTTGAGTCTGGAATTCCAAACAGAATAGGTTTAAGCTTTTACGACTTTCAGTTTGGGTTTGGGCATATCTAGGGGCAATATGGTAATTTGGCACTTTTACAGGTCATTATTTTTTGGACTCTATCTCGTGAAACAGACCATTTCATTGGCTTTAGAATGCCCATTACATAAAGACAATACTATTCACTTGACTTAATTAGACATCGAATTTAAATACCATTAATTAACTAAATTAATTAACTATAATAATAATATATTTTATTTAGGTAGAATTCTAATCACATGTGCCTCAGTGGCACGGTGGCAGTTTTGGGTGGCTTAAGTTTCTTGGGCCTTGTGCGTCAGGGGTTCGATTCCCCTTGACCGTAGTTTCTTCCTTCCCTTTTTTTTTTCTAAATTTTCTTAAGGCAAACAGTGGACAAGACTTAACAGAGGATAGGATATCCTCATTCCTATTTCATCTATGAAATTAATTTATAATACTTGCAACCAAACGGTCCTATTTCATAACTTAAATAAGACACAAAACTGTGCCATTTTGACAATCCGTATATGCGGTGGGTTGGGTTCTGACCCGACTAGTGATTTGACCCGACATCTGGCCCATGAATAGTGTCATTCTTCTCATGATTTTCCAGCAATATCTTCGGTCACCCTCTCCGACGACGATGACTGGAATCTGCAAATTCTAATTTTTAAAACTTATTTTTCATATAGTTTTCGATCCCCTCTTCCGTTCTAAACTATTCCTAACCATTTTTAAAACATTCCTATAGTATTTTGAGCCTTCAAAACTCAGTGAAACATCACAAAATTCAAACTTCCATTTTTTCTGATTACCCGTTGTTCTACCTCATTTCTCCACTATTTAACCTACAGTTTCTTCCTAAATTCCTATTTTCCTTCCTAGATTAAGGTTACACAATTAAAATAAGTTTCATGCAAGTTAACCACAAAACCCATAATTAAATTACAGAAACAAAATGTAAAAACTCACCTTCTGTGACTGCCTTTCTTCCTCCTTTTTCCTTCTTCCTCTTTCTCTTCTTTTCTCCTTCTATTCTTTTCTCTTCAACATGTAAAGACGCGTATTGCTCTTTATAAATAAAAACCCAACACCCCTCGGTTTCCTTATCTCTCTCCCTTGCCCTTTTTGCTTCTCTCTCTCTCTCTCTCTCTCTCTTTCTTTTCTTTCCTTTCCTCTTTCTTTGACTTTTCTTTTCTGTTTAATTCCTAAATTTGTAAGCCCCCTTCCCCTTTAATTGCTGTTGTTTATTTTTTATAAGTTATATATGTATATTATATATATATAACACACTTTCTCACACAATTTCACAAACAATTATAGATATATACATACGTTTATATATATATATATATTTATATATATACATATATACACTTAATATATATAAACATGGTTATATATATATAAATTCATATTATATATACATATACATATATACCTACCCATATATACGTACACGTATTTTGATGCTCACTCATGGCTTACTCGGGTATCGTCCGGGCACTGTCTATACATTGGAGATTGTTCACATGCTAAAGCCAGTTAATTCATTTAATATTATAAAACAACTCTAACAGTTCGAGTTTACAGTGTTTGCTCGTTACATTTTGGGTCGAGGTATTACATTCTACCCCCTTTAAATAAGTTTAGTCCCCAAACTTGGCACTCTAACTCCAGTGATTTTGTGGTTTCTTTAACATCGAGGTGTAAACTGCAGACAGACGTTCACATTTAACTATATAAAATTTTTCTACTGAGAATCAAGTTTTACAGTCACATCAGATCATTGTACTACTCTTTCTATAAACCACAAGTGTATTTCGTACTCCTCACATGACTCTCGATTGTATTTTGTGTTTCTCCTAGTTCTTAGGGTAATTTAAGACATTCATTCGATACATAAAATCATAAAATCATATAAGTGGGGTTTTAGAACGCTATTCATTAAGTCTACTAACATAGTTGGGCATCTGTCATCTTAAGAGCATCATAAGGAACTCGTAGTATCTGTGTTGGTTTCTAAAAGTTATTTCTGTTATATCATTAGGCCTAACTTTTAACTATGGGTCAATCATTGAGAATACCTGTGCTCTTGATCTGTCTTTCGTGAGTTCTATGTTTAACATTTCTAAATAATGATCTTTATGGTCACATAAAAGTGGTTTAGTAAATAGCCTAGAGTTCACATGCTCTTTTGTCTAACATTTTCCAATAATAACTTTCTTGATGTAATGGAATCAGTAAATCAATAGTCTAAGCGTTCAGTTGCTAAGTTCAGTTCAGTAGAAATCTAGGGACATAAAAGAGTTAACATAAAATTTGAGCAATCTATAAATGTCATAATAACTAGAAAAGTACCTGTAACTACTGATATAGTAACCTAATCATATGATGGTGTAATAGAAAAGATCATCTTCACATATTGCTACTTGTTCCTCGGTCTACTGTTAGAGGTCTGATATCTAATCACTAGGGTTGGTGGAGTAGGTGGGGTTCTGATTGTAGATCTATCACTTTAGGGACAGTTTCTAGTAAAGTGTCCACTTTTTCCTGCAGGAGTAACAAGCATTGGTGTTTTTGGAACACAGTCCTTGGTGGACTCTCAAGCAGTTGGGGCTTTTAATTGAGCCTCTATCATTGGAATTATCCCTTCTTTGATTGGGCCCTGTATTTCGCAATCCAGTTCTAGACCTGGAAGATGAAGATCCTTGCCCTTTGCCCCAGTTGTCTCCTAATCGTTGGTTTATTTCCCTTTTGGCGAACTTTTCTTCGCTTTGCTTCATGATCTTAGCCGTTGTCACCACTTCATTATAAGTGGCCAACTACTGGGGCCTGATTCGATCCTTGATTTCCCACCTCAATCCGCCCTCAAACTTTTGAGCTTTCATATTCTTGGTATTAATGACATTAGGGGCAAATTTGGCCAATTCAATAAATGCGGCTTCATATTCTTCCACCGTCATGTCATGCTGCTGCAATACCAAGGACTCGACAATTTTTCTAATTCTTAACCTTCTGAGGAAAATATTTCTCGTTAAAGATCACTGTGAATTGTTGCCAATCCATACCTGGTTCTCTGGCATTTTTTAGAAGCCACAACTTGTATGCATCTCCCTTTAAACATGAATGTGGCATATGCCACCTTTTGAACCTCAATACATGTCATGATGCTAAAAATCCTGTCCATCTCTAATAGCCACTCCTCAGCAGCTTTGGATCGCTTTATGGTATCAAAGGATGATGGCTTCATTTTCTGGAATTGCTACATACGGGAATGTTTGATCCTTGTCATTCCTTTGATAGCCTTCTAGATTGACAGGATGCTCCTGTCACACTAGTTCACTCGTACTCACTTGATTTCTGGGTAAAGCCTCAATAACCCTTTCCATCAGTCTCTCTAAGCGATCTATGTGATCCATAGCTATCAATGTATCTTTTGTGTTAACCATCACTGTAAAAGATAATCAAGTAATATTCATGTAAGATAATAGTCAATATTCATATAAAAGTTTATTCATAGTTGTCACGCCCCGAATTTTTACAAACCCGAGGCGCGACTGACGAGACAGAAAATAAAATAAATAAAAGGACAAATGTAAATAAATCCACTAAACAAGCATCCATTCCCATCAATACATAAAATAACATAAGTACATCTCACAACTGCATCGTTCATAGGTCATTCGGGCTTAAGCCCTTACATTACAAAATATAAGTCCCATGGACTAAAAATATATCACGTGCTTCACCCTATCAGGGTATCACAGAGTCTCAAGTGGCTGGAGGATCCTCATCTAAAAAATGTTGCCCACGAATGGGTTAGCTCAACTGCTGGTATGATGAAGTGCTAATGCAAGAAATAAAGCTAAGGCGTGGCATGTGCAAAGTGTACATTTATATCTAAGTGTCATTCAAAGCATCGCAGTAATATATGAGTGGTATGCATGATGCACCCATGCACAACTCTATGCCACACCCATGTCTCGTTTACGGGTACTCCCCGATGGCACGGAGTACCAATGCAATGGCCAATTTTGGGTTTTTCACCACAGGATCTACACCCTCATAATGCAAAGCACCACGTGCTCAACCCACGCCAGTTCTCAAAGGATTCACCATATGCCAATATGCCAATGCAATCTCAATGAAACATGGTTTCCACAATATAGCATGCTCGAGACAATAATACAATAATCACCAACTGATTCCACATGCAAGCATATCTCATAAAATCAACTTAAACACATGTCATGATTCACGTTCATCATTCACTAAATTTTCATAAAGTACAAGTAACATGTAAGCATGTGAACAACCAACTCCAAATTATCAAGTAAACACATTCCAAATAAACACGTAAGTCATTCCAGTCATTCACAGAACATTCCTAACTTAACTTCATTTCTAACATTAGCAAAACACCATACCTGACGGGTTGGTCTCAACCTTAGAAGATCGTGCACGATACGTAACTGAACTGGTCAATGAAAATGCAGGAGATTAGATCGCCCTCTCCTGTCCTGTCAGTATCCCTAAAAGCATAAATTACAACTCAGTCTATTGTCATTTGAATTTATGCTATTCATCAAATTTTATGTCTTTTAATTCATAGGTTTCTATTCTACTAAATTAAACTCTGTCATTGAGTCTAGGACGTCGGAGAAAATAAGTTTAGGTTTTCGTAGAACTCAATTCGGACATCTGGGTTCAAAAGGGTAAAAACAGTCATTTTTCACTTTTCATGGGTCCTTACATTTTGTGACCTCTTTTCACAATTCGGACTCCACGGTTGAGTCTGGAATGCTCGAGATAATAAAGTTTCACTATTTGTTTACTTAATTCGGAGTTTGTTTGACTGCATTCTAATTCAGGGGCATTTTCGTAATTTTTAAAGGTTACTACGGGTCTTTTATTTTTTGGGACCCCGTCTTGTAAAACGGACCTCACCATTGGTCTCAGAATGGTCGAGATAGTCAAAATATACTAATGACGTGTCCCATTTGGACTCCGGATTATTTTAGCATATTTAAATAATTAAATTAATTTAATTAACTAATTAATTAATTAATTTAATTAATATTTTATTAATATTTATTCAGGAGGGTCAGATTATAATTTCCCTAAAGTTCAGGGGTCAAAGTGGAATTTCAAAAAGTTCTGGGGTTAAAGTCAATTTCTAAAAATCCAGGGGTTAAATTGAAATTCCCAAATCTCTTATCCTTAATTCGGATAGCCAAACAGTGGCTAATCCAAAACAGGGATAAGATATCCCTGTTGCGCAATTAAATTCTAATTTTAATTTTATAACCCTGTAACCAAACAACCCCTAACCCATTTTAATTTAAAACATCAAGGTGACACGTGGCAGAGGCGGATCGGCCCAAGCCCGACCCGAACCCGAACCGGACCCGGGCACCCCCCCTTCTTCCTCGTTTTTCTGGCGATGCAGCAGTAGGGTTCCGGCGCCTTCTCCGACGCCGGCGAGATTTTTCCGGTGACATTTCAAGGTTTTAAAAACGCCGTTTTCTAGAGTTTTTCATGTAGGTTTCATTCCCACCCTTCGTTTTTGGTTTGGACCAATAGATCATCATGAAATAAGGCTCAAAGGTCCATGGCCGAATCTCCGGCCAACTTTTCTTTTCTGTTTCTACGCTTATTCTTTTACTGTTTTTGGCCCAAACAATTTCCTTTTGTTTTCTACACCTAAGAGGGTTATTTTACTCCCATTTAAACCAAGTTCCACACATAAAATATCAAGACCCATTTCTTATAACCGAGACCTGCAACTCCCCATTTCTCCCTCATCTTTCAACCATTTTAACTCATTCTTTTTGCATTATTTACCTCATTTCATACTCTATAATACCCTAAAATCAAATCAATTAAACAACTCAAAAACTTTAAAACAGAAACTAAACCCACTTACCTATTTTTCAGAATTTCTCTTGTTGCAGTCTCTCTCTTCTCCTTCTTCCTCCTTGGTGCATCTCACTAGCTCTCTCTCTCTCTCCGTTCTCACAGTCCTCTCTCTCGCTTTCTGCTTTTCTTTCCTTCTCTTCTCCTAACCGAGACCACACATATACACAACACACCCACTCCCACACGTCTCCCCCTGCACAGCCCCTTTTCTTGACTTATTTCCCTCTGCTCAGCCACCTTTCTTTTCTCTACAAGGCAGCTTTGCATTAAATGCAAAGCTGCCCTACATATACACCTATATATATATATCACTTATCACACACACACACTCCACCGACACCACACACACACCCCAACCAGATCTGATATATATATATATATACATATGCATATCCACATACACATTCACATACATCATTCCATCCATGTTCACATACATATAAGATTCCATACACATATACATGCTACACATACATACACCATGCATTTTAATAATAATAATACACATTTTAATATCAATAATAATAATAATAATAATGATAATAATAAAAACAAGTAATAATAAAAAAAAAAAAAAATTTCATGTCATTACATCCTTCCCTCCTTAAAGAAATTTCGTCCCGAAATTTAAAATAACATAAAACAAAAGAAAATACATCACTGACCAAACAACTCGAGGGTACCTAACTCGAACCTCAGCCTCACGCTCCCAAGTAGCCTCCTCAGCCCCGTGATGGTTCCAACGAACCTTGACCAAGGGAATGGTCCTGCCTCGCAATACCTGGTCCCTCGAGTCCAATATCTCCACGGGCCTCTAGTTATAAGAAGCGTCGCCCTCTAGCTGAAGATCTACCCAATCTAACACATGGGAGGGGTCAGGATGGTACTTCCTCAGCATCGACACATGAAAGGCATCATGAACTCCAGATAGCTGCGGTGGTAATGCCAGCTTATAAGCCACCTCACCAACTCTCCCAAGAATCTCAAAGGGGCCTATAAATCGTGGCGATAGCTTCCCCACTGCGCCCAAATCTCCTCGAACCTCGTCTGGGAGATACCTTGAGGAACACATGGTCCCCCACCTCAAATGACAAGGGTCGCCGCCTCCTATCTGCATAACTCCTCTGGCGACTCTGGGCTGTCAACAATCGCTGCCTGATCACCTGTATCTTGTCCGTGGTCTCATGGACTATATCAGGTCCCAAGGCAGCCGTCTCTCCCACCTCAGTCTAACACACCGGAAAACGGCACGGCCTACCATACAATGCCTCAAATGGTGCCATCTCAATACTGGACTGGTAGCTGTTGTTGTAGGCAAACTCGACCAAGGCAAGGTGATCCTCCCAGCTACCTCTAAAGTCAATGACACAGGCCCTGAGCATATCCTCTAAGATCTGAATAGTGTGCTCTGACTGGCCATCCGTCTGTGGGTGGAAGGCAGTACTAAACTGCAGCTGGGTCCCCAAGGCTGTCTAGAAGCTCTGCCAGAATCGTGCAGTGAAACGTGGGTCTCTGTCAGAAACAATGGATACCGGAACCCCATGTAGTCGCACTATCTCCCGAATGTACAACCTACTGAGGGCGTCTGATGAGTCAGTCACTCTGATCGGTAAGAAATGGGCGGACTTCGTCAGTTTGTCCACAATAACCCAAACAGCATCATGGCCCTTAGGCGACTTCGGAAGACCCATCACAAAATCCATGGTAACATGCTCCCACTTCCACTCGACTACCGGTAATGGCTGCAGCAAACCTCCAGGCCTCTGGTGCTCAGCCTTCACCTGCTGGCACGTGAGACACCTAGCCACAAACTGTGCCACATCTGCCTTCATCCCAGTCCACCAATACTGACGGCGCAGATCATGATACATCTTGGTGCCCCCTAGGTGCACCGCTAGGCGTGAATGATGGAAATCCCTAAGGACATCAGTCCTAAGAGACCCGCGAACGAAGACTCTACCCCTGTATCTCAAGCCAAGGTCAGAATGGACTGCCCATCCTTCAAATCCCTCAGGGCTAGCAATCCGTGCTCTAATATGCTCGGCCTCAGTATCCTGCAACTGTGCCTCTATGACTCTGGTCAGAAGGGTAGGCTGTACACACAAGCTGAATAGAGTGGCATGTCCCTCAAACTCGGTAAGCTCTAAGTCAAACTCCCCAATAGCTCCCATCATCTCCCACTCTCTAATGGCTATGCTGGCTAAGGTGCTCCTCGGCCTCCGACTGAGTGCATCAGCTACGACGTTGGCCTTCCCAAGATGGTACTGAAGGTCAAAGTCATAATCCTCTAGATACTCCATCCATCTCCTCTGTCGAAGGTTCAGATCCTTCTGTGTAAAAATATACCTGAGGCTCTTGTGATCCGAGAACACCTCAAATCTCACCCCATACAAATAGTGTCGCCAACTCTTAAGTGCAAAGATGACGGCAGCTAACTCTAAATCGTGGGTGGGGTAGTTCTTCTCATGGCTTTTCAACTGGCGAGAACCATAAGCTACTACCCTGCCTTCCTGCATCAGCACACAACCCAATCCCTCTCGGGAAGCATCACAGTACACAGTATAACCCAGGCTTCCCTCAGGGATAACCAGGACGGGCGCTGAAGTCAGTCTCCTCTTCAGCTCCTGAAATGACTGCTCACAGTCATCGGTCCACTGAAACCTGATGCCCTTGCGCGTCAGACGGGTCATCGACGCGGTAAGGCGAGAAAATCCCTCCACAAAATGGCGGTAATACCTTGCTAACCCCAAGAAGCTCCGTATCTCAAACACATTCTTCGGCCTCTCCCAGCTCATAGCAGAGTCAATCTTAGAAGGGTCAACAGATACTCCACTCCCAGACACAACATGGCCCAAGAACTGTACCTCCTGAAGCTAGAACTCGCACTTCGAGAGCTTAAAAAATAGCCTGTGCTCTCTCAAGATCTGTAACACAGTCCGTAGGTGGAAGGCATGCTCATCCTCGGAAGGTGAGTAAATCAAAATATCATCCACAAACACCACTACGAACTGATCTATGTACTGGCCAAAAACACGGTGCATCAAGTCCATGAATGCCGTTGGGGCATTCGTCACACCAAATGGCATCACCACGAACTCATAGTGACCATAGCGAGTGCGAAAAGCTGTCTTCGCTATGTCCTCCTCTCGCACCCTCAACTGGTGATACCCCGATCGAAGATCAATCTTCGAGAAGCATCTTGAACCTCTCAACTAATCAAACAAGTCATCGATCCTGGGTAACGGGTACTTGTTCTTAATAGTCACCCGGTTCAGCCTTCGGTAGTCCACACATAACCGCAATGTCCCGTCCTTCTTCTTCGCAAAGAGTGCTGAGGAACCCCAAGGAGAAGTGCTAGGACGGATAAATCCCTTACCCTGTAGGTCAGTCAGCTGCTCCCTCAGCTCTCTCAGCTCTACTGAAGCCATGGGGTAAGGTCGGATAGAAATGGGTACAGTACCGGGGATAAGCTCTATGGTGAACTCTACCTCCCGCCTCGGTGGCAAACTAGTCAAGCTGTCGGGAAAAACATCGGGAAACTCATCGACTACCTGTGGTAACACAACCCCTGTAGCCTCACTATCCCTTGCAATCAAACTAGCTAGCATATAGCTATGGGCTCCCCAACTCCTAGAGTCGTACAAGGGCGGTACCAGGAAATCTCCACGGTCTCCCGTGAAATAAAAACAATCCCCCTCAAGGGTGCACACCGTAACTCTCCCCCTATAACAATCGATACTAGCCCGGAAGGTAAACAGCCAATCCATGCCCAAAATAACATCGAAGCCAGTCATATCAAGCACAATAAAGTCAAAACAGAGAGTACGATCGGCTATCTCAAGTGAACAACCCCTACAAATCCTGGTCAATGTCACACTACCCCCAACAGGGGTATCAACACGTAGCAGTGAATCCAACCGATCTACAGTCAACCCCAATGACATGGCAAACACAGTGGATATGAATGAATGCGATGAACCTGAGTCTATCAACACGCTAGCCCATGAACTGAACATAAGAAATGTACCTCGGACTATAGATGGCCCAGCAGTAGAAGCCTCTAGGGTGGCAACCGCATACACTCGGCCCTGTACAGTCTGACCCTGTGTGCCTCCCCCTCTCTGCCCCTGCTGTTCCTCCCCCTCTCGGGGCGGGAGCTCTAACACTCAATGCTGAAGATGCTGGCTGATAGTAAGGTGCTGGGGGTCTATAGCCTGACTGCGACTGGGGTAAAGGCACCTGGGTGTGTTGGAAATAGTGTGGCCTCGGTGTGCTCTGTGAAGTCTTCCCCTGAGGACAGTGGGCCTTGATATGGCCCGGCTGATGACAAGTATAGCACACCAGTGGGGCCCTCCCGGCCTGACTCTGAATCTGAGGTGGAAGTGGCATCTGGCTCGGTCCAGTCCCTGACCCCTGACTAGGATCTCTCTATGGGACAATCAGCCATCCTGTGGCCAGGCTGTCCACACTGGTAACATGTAATAGTCATCTTGTGGTGCCCCTCCTCGAAGAGTGATAGACATAGTAGGATGGGGAGCTAAAAACTGAATAGGCCTCTGGGATGTCGATGGAAAAGAGGTACTGGCCCGGAACCTCTTTTGTGGCCTCCTACTAGAGTGAACTGGGGTGGTCATGGCAGGCTGGGCGGGTGTAAGTGTCAGTGCTATAGCTGGCCTGGCCTGAGCCCGGGACTCCCTGATCCCTCTGAGAGCGGCCAACTCTCTCTCTACCCTTGTGGCCCTGATCACCGCCTCCTCATAAGTATCAATGATGTGACCCGCCAGCTTCTCTCTAATAGAGGTCTTCAGCCCGTTCGAGAAAATGGTAAACTCTCAACTCCTCCCTCTCACTGATGTGTGGGGCAAACCTCCCTAATGCAGTAAAACTGGACTCATACTGTGTCATAGTCATGTCCCTCTGGAGCAATGTCTCAAACTCCCTCCTGAATCCAACCCTAGCAGTCGCTGGAAAGTAGTGGTCATTGAACATGGCCACAAATGCATCCCACCCCTCTCCAAATCTGCTAATCCTCCCCGCAGATACCTTCCACCACTGGCTCGCTAGTCCGGTAAACTGGAAAGTGGCACATTGGATCCTCAAGTGTGGCTCGACAATCCCCAGCGAGTCCAGGATCCTAACAATCTGGTCCAGCCACTCCTCAGCCACTAAAGGATCAGGCTATCCTGCAAATGATGGTGGCCTCATCCGCTAAAACACCTTCATGATGAAGGTGTCTCTAGTCTCTCCACCTGCTGCTTTGGCCTCGGCATCAGCAGCCCTGGCCTTGGCATCAGTGGTCCTGGCCTCCTGCATGGTACGGAAGCACTCCTGTATAATGGCTGCCAAATCTCTGGCGCCAATAGTCTGCTCCACCTCCTCCACAGGGGCTGGAGTAATATCCTCCTCAACTGCACTGTGCTCAAGTGTGTCAGCTGGGGCAACAACCTCCTCAACTACATCAGGAATAGGGGCAGCAGCTCTAGATCTGCCACGACGAGGCTGGGCAGCACCTCTAGGCCTACCCCTACCCCGACTGGGTGGTCCGGCTCTCGTAGGAGCTCGTCTAGGAGCATATCTACAAGTCTAAGAGAAAAATTCAATAACATTACTCTTTCACGTTCAGAGATAGGCATTTAAATGTGATCTCAATCATGTTCTTATCAATAACCTATACTTTAACGGGTGGTACATGTAGCAAGTCATGATATATACACTTAACAAGTTTCTCACACATCACACATGTCATGCCTCCAAACATAGCATCAATCAGCACGTAATTTCAACAAATCATGCTTCAAGTGTGTAAAACTACATAGTACACAAAATCTTATCACATGCTGCTAAAGGTTCACACTAAGTCTCATTCTTTTCTCTAGGGTCTCATGGTGTTAAACAACACCTCACAGTCTCTAGGTATTCGAACCTATGCTCTGATACCACGTTGTCACGCCCTGAATTTTTACAAACCCGAGGCGCGACTGACGAGACAGAAAATAAAATAAATAAAAGGACAAATGTAAATAAATCCACTAAACAAGCATCCATTCCCATCAATACATAAAATAACATAAGTACATCTCACAACTGCATCGTTCATAGGTCATTCGGGCTTAAGCCCTTACATTACAAAATATAAGTCCCATGGACCAAAAATATATCACGTGCTTCACCCTATCAGGGTATCACAGAGTCTCAAGTGGCTGGAGGATCCTCATCTGAAAAATGTTGCCCACGAATGGGTCAACTCAACTGCTGGTATGATGAAGTGCTAATACAAGAAATAAAGCTAAGGCGTGGCATGTGCAAAGTGTACATTTATATCTAAATGCCATTCAAAGCATCGCAGTAATATATGAGTGGTATGCATGACGCACCCATGCACAACTCTATGCCACACCCATGTCTCGTTTACGGGTACTCCCCGATGGCACGGAGTACTAATGCAATGGCCAATTTTGGGTTTTTCACCACAGGATCTACACCCTCATAATGCAAAGCACCACGTGCTCAACCCACGCCATGTTCTCAAAGGATTCACCATATGCCAATATGCCAATGCAATCTCAATAAAACATGGTTTCCAAAATATAGCATGCTCGAGACAATAATACAATAATCACCAACTGATTCCACATGCAAGCATATCTCATAAAATTAACTTAAACACATGTCATGATTCACGTTCATCATTCACTAAATTTTCATAAAGTACAAGTAACATGTAAGCATGTGAACAACCAACTCCAAATCATCAAGTAAACACATTCCAAATAAACATGTAAGTCATTCCAGTCATTCACAGAACATTCCTAACTTAACTTCATTTCTAACATTAGCAAAACACCATACCTGACGGGTTGGTCTCAACCCTAGAAGATCGTGCATGATACGTAACTGAACTGGTCAATGAAAATGCAGGAGATCAGATCGCCCTCTCATGTCCTGTCAGTATCCCTAAAAGCATAAATTACAACTCAGTCTATTGTCATTTGAATTTATGCTATTCATCAAATTTTATGTCTTTTAATTCATAGGTTTCTATTCTACTAAATTAAACTCTGTCATTGAGTCTAGGACGTCGGAGAAAATAAGTTTAGGTTTTCGTAGAACTCAATTCGGACATCTGGGTTCAAAAGGGTAAAACAGTCATTTTTCACTTTTCATGGGTCCTTACATTTCGTGACCTCTTTTCACAATTCAGACTCCACGGTTGAGTCCGGAATGCTCGAGATAATAAAGTTTCACTATTTGTTTACTTAATTCAGAGTTTGTTTGACTGCATTCCAATTCAGGGGCATTTTGGTAATTTTTAAAGGTTACTACGGGCCTTTTATTTTTTGGGACCCCATCTCGTAAAACAGACCTCACCATTGGTCTCAGAATGGTCGAGATAGTAAAAATATACTAATGACTTGTCCCATTTGGACTCCAGATTATTTTAGCATATTTAAATAATTAAATTAAATTAATTAACTAATTAATTAATTAATCTAATTAATATTTTATTAATATTTATTCAGGAGGGTCAGATTATAATTTTCCTAAAGTTTAGGGGTCAAAGTGGAATTTCAAAAAGTTCTGGGGTTAAAGTCAATTTCTAAAAATCCAAGGGTTAAATTGAAATTCCCAAATCTCTTATCCTTAATTCGGATAGCCAAATAGTGGCTAATCCAAAACAGGGATAAGATATCCCTGTTGCCCAATTAAATTCCAATTTTAATTTTATAACCCTGTAACCAAACAACCCCTAACCCATTTTAATTTAAAACATCAGGGTGACACGTGGTAGGGACAGATCGGCCTAAGCCCAACCCGAACCCGAACCGGACCCGGACCTGACCCGGTCATCCCCCCCTTCTTCCCCAGTTTTTTCAGCGATGCAGCAGTAAGGTTCCGGCGCCTTCTCCGGCGCCGGCGAGATTTTTCCGGTGACTTTTCAAGGTTTTAAAAACGCCGTTTTCTAGAGTTTTTCATGTAGGTTTCATTCCCACCTTTCGTTTTTGGTTTGGACCAATAGATCATCACGAAATAGGGCTCAAAGGTCCATGGCCGAATCTCTGGCCAACTTTTCTTTTCTGTTTCTACGCTTATTCTTTTACTGTTTTTGGCCCAAACAATTTCCTTTTGTTTTCTGCACCTAAGAGGGTTATTTTACTCCCATTTAAACCAAGTTCCACAAATAAAATATCAAGACCCATTTCTTATAACTGAGACCTGCAACTCCCCATTTCTCCCTCATCTTTCAACCATTTTAACTCATTCTTTTTGCATTATATACCTCATTTCATGCTCTATAATACCCTAAAATCAAATCACTTAAACAACTCAAAAACTTTAAAACAGAAACTAAACCCACTTACCTATTTTTCAGAATTTCTCTTGTTGCAGTCTCTCTCTTCTCCTTCTTCCTCCTTGGTGCATCTCACTAGCTCTCTCTCTCTCTCTCTCTCTCTCCGTTCTCACAGTCCTCTCTCTCGCTTTCTGCTTTTCTTTCCTTCTCTTCTCCCAACCGAGACCACACATATACACAACACACCCACTCCCACACGTCTCCCCCTGCACAGCCCCTTTTCTTGACTTATTTCCCTCTACTCAGTCACCTTTCTTTTCTCTACAAGGCAGCTTTGCATTAAATGCAAAGCTGCCCTACATATACACCTATATATATATCACTTATCACACACACACACTCCACCGACACCACACACACACCCCAACCAGATCTGATATATATATATATATACATATGCATATCCACATACACATTCACATACATCATTCCATACATGTTCACATACATATAAGATTCCATACACATATACATGCTACACATACATACACCATGCATTTTAATAATAATAATACACATTTTAATATCAATAATAATAATAATAATAATAATGATAATAATAAAAACAAGTAATAATAAAAAAAAAAAAAAATTTCATGTCATTACAATAGTAGTGTTAGTATTATCTATTGACTGACCCTTCGACTTAACATACTTTATTCCTATCCCCATGACTCACTAGAACCTAAGGCTTAGCTCTGATACCAAGCTGTCACGACCCGAAACCTACCCTATGCGGATCTCGTATCGTAGGGCCAACCTTGTGGCCGTCCCTACTTTTTCTTTCTTTGTATCAATGACAACAATATATAATGTAAAACTTAAACAATAAATCAGCGGAAGTCTTAATACAAATATTGTCCGACAATATTAAATATAAACCGACATGAAACTTAACATAGCATCGCCCTTAGGTGGTGAGAATATGGAAGAAACTACATCACTTCTAACATTTTCCTCAAACTGTCCTCCTATGTTTTTGGACCCCTATTGTGGTCCTGGAGCATCTTTACCTGAAAAATAAGTAAGTTGGGGTGAGTTAACAAAGCTCAGTAAATAAAATCCATCACTTTGCCATGGGTCAGGGTCAAATAGAAAAAACATAATTTGAGATAAGAACATGATAGCCAGTCATGAAATAGAATACTACTACAGCAAATAAAAGAGAACACCTCAATAACCAATAAAATGGAATGCCAACATAGCCAATAGGATAAGACGTCTTAATAATCGATGAAATGGAATATCAACGTAGCCAATAAGACAGAACATCTCAACAGTCAATAGAATGGAATATCAACATAAGCCAATAAGATAGAACATCTCAACAGTCAATAGAATGGAATATCAATGTATCCAATAAAACAAAACATCTCAACAATTAATAGAATAGAATATCAACGTAGCCAACAAGATAGAACTTCTCAACAGTTAAGAGAATGGAATATCAACATAGTGAATAAGATAGAACATCTCAACAGTCAATAGAATGGAATATCAACGTAGCCAATAAAATAGAACATCTCAATAGTCAATAGAATAGTACGTTACCATAGCTAATGGAGTAGCATATCATAATAGCCAATGAACGAGAATTGTCACAATTGTCACTTGACACAATGGAAGGTCATAATAATAATTTAAGAATAAGTAAATATCAATGATGCAGGGTACATGAAGTCATCAATAGAGATCCGGTCAAATCAATGGTCATACTGTCATAATCATAGAATAACTAATAGTAAGTGAATGAATACGTTTTCAAAACATATGATCATTCAATGAGTTCAATAAAAGATATGATATCAATAAACACTATGATGCATATTCTTTTCTTGGCATAACCTCAAAAGTAACCTTCCTAATTCATGGTATATCCTCGATAAAAGTAACCTTCTTTAGTATCATTTCCTTGGTGTCCTTTCTTTAGTATCCTTCATTTCTTAGTATCCTTCTTTCCTTAATATCCTTCCTTCCTTGGTTCACTACCACACCGAGCCCTTACCTGGATTCACTCCCACACCAAACCCTTTACTTGGATTCACTCCCACACCTAAATCCCTTCCTTGATTCACTCCCACACCTGAATCATACTTAGATTCACTCCCACACTTGAATCACTTCCTTTGAACAATATCCAAGATTCACTGCCACACCTAAATCATTGGATATTTCCATGGACTGTAACTTGTAGAACTGATAAAGCATCAAATGAACGTTGTGACTAAACATAACTCCAGGTACTCATAATACATCATGATCATCATAACTCTATAGAGAGCATATGAGTGGAATATCAATAGCATGAATATAACAGTCAGCCTTTCAAGGCATGGTACAAAGTGTACAAATACTCATGATAAAATATAATAGTTTAATCCTCAATAAATTCCACAAGATAGAACAAGTATCACATTGTGGCATAAATAAACATCAAGCATATATTTCACAAGATAGAACATATATCAAATCATGAAGCCAATAAATGTTGAGTACATATAGGAGTACAACTTGGCTGTAATAAGGAATAACATAACATCATGACTTGGCTAAGAATCAATGGTACAAGTGTCTACGTAATTACGATCAAGGTATAACAGTCAATCCTCAATAACTTTCTATAAGATAGAATAAACATAAAACTCGTGAAGTCAATAACATCGAATACGTATAAGAGTACACTCCTAGCAATGAAAGGAACAATCATGGCTTGAGAGAACTGCATGTAAGAGATCGGATTTCAATGACATATGAAAGTATAAACAATCATGATCAAGGTATAAAAATCATTTCCTCAATAAGATTCATAACATAGGACAATCATCAATCAATAACATGGTGTATGTATAAGAGTACAATCTTGGTAGTAGAATGAACAACATGGTTGAAAATACACATGTAAGAGATCTGAGGTTTACTTACAAGATATAACAGTCAGTTCTCAATAACTTTCTGTAAGATAGAATAAACATCAATTTGTGGAATCAATAAGGTCAATAGGTATAAGAGTACAATTGGGTAACATTAGGAATAATATTGATTTGGCTAAGAAATACCACATAACAGAGATCCAAGATTTACTTACCTCCAATATCGTGTCGTTCTATCTCAATAATCGGTCACCTATCCTTTTCCTTTTGAAGTCCCTATAATTCAGTAAACATATCTTAGCTTAACACTATGTATAGTTTAATGTCCTAAAATTAGTCAATCTTATGCATATCCATATCATAGGTATCTTATTTGGGAAAACAGACTTCATCATTAAGTCCAACAAATAGAATAGGTTTAGGCTTTTACGGCTTTCAGTTTTGGTTTGGGCATCACTAGAGGCAATATGGTAATTTGGCACTTTTATGGGTCATTATTTTTCGGGACTCCGTCTCATGAAACACACCATTTCATTGGCTTTAGAATGGCCATTACATAAAGAAAATACTATTCACTTGACTCAATCGACGTCGAAATTAAATACCATTAATTAACTATAATAATAATATATATTATTTAGGTGAAATTTTGATCACAGGTGCCTCAGTGGTACGGTGGCAGCTTTGGGTGGCTTAAGTTTCTTGGGCCTTGTGCGTTAGGGGTTCGATTCCCCTTGACCGCAGTTTCTTCCTTCCCTTTTTTTTTTCTTTCTAAATTGTCTTAAGGCAGACAGTGGACAAGAATTAACAGAGGATAGGATATCCTCATTCCTATTTCATCTATGAAATTAATTTATAATAGTTGCAGCCAAACGGTTCCATTTCATAACTTAAATAAGACACAAAACTGTGTCGTTTTGACAATCCGTATATGCGATGGTTCGGGTTCCTACCCGACCCATGATCTGACTCGACATTTAACACATGAATAGTGTCCTTCTCATGATTTTCTGGCAATATCTCTGGTCACCCTCTCCGGTGACGGTAACCAGGAATCTCTAAATTCTAATTTTTAAAACTTATTTTTTATACAATTTTCGATCTTCTCTTCCATTATAAACTGTTCCTAACCATTTTTGAAACATTCCTATAGTATTTTGAGCCTTCAAAACTCAATGAAACATCACAAAATTCCAACTTCCATTTTTTTCGATTACCCTCTATCCTACCTCATTTCTCCACTATTTAACCTACGGTTTCTTCCTAAATTCCTATTTTCCTTCCTAGATTAAGGTTACACAATTAATACAAGTTTCATGCAAGTTAAACACGAAACCCAGAATTAAATTACAAAAAAAAATGTAAAAACTCACCTTCTGTGACTGCCCTTCTTCCTCCTCTTTTCTTCTTCCTCTTTCTCTTCTTTTCTCCTTCTATTCTTTTCTCTTTCGCATGCAAAGACACGCATTGCTCTTTATAAATAAAAACCCAGTGCCCCTCGATTTCCTTGTCTCTCTCCCTTGCCCTTTTTTGCTTCTCTCTCTCTCTCTCTCTCTTTTCTTTCCTTTCCTCTTTCTTTGACTTTTTCTTTTCTGTTTAATTCCTAAATTCATAACTCCCCTCCCCTTTTAATTGCTGTTGTTTATTTGTTATACGTTATATATGAATATTATATATATATATATAACACTCTCTCACACACAATTTCACACATAATTATATTTATATATATACATATATATATACTTAATATATATAAACATGGTTATATATATATATAAATTTATATTATATATACATATACATATATACATCTACCTATATATACGTACACGTATTTTGATGCTCACTCATGGCTTGGTCGAGTATCGCCTGGGCATTGTCTGTACATTGGAGATTGTTCACATGCTAAAACTAGTCAATTCATTTAATATTATAAAAGAACTCTAATAGTTTGGGTTTACAGTGTTTGCTCGATTATATTTTGGGTCAGGGTATTACATATGTAATACATGAATAATGAGTCTAATAGATGCTATCATCAAACAGGGCCCAGCTACCCCCAAACAGCACTCATTGAGGTTTACCCCTCATCTTTGGGTTTCCTTAAATAGCACCAAGAGCTCTTATCAAGTAATCATGTCCTTATTGGACCAAGTGTTGCGTGTCATTCCCAATCACCGACCCTTAAGTCATCGGCATCTAAAGAATCAAGATGGATGTTGTGACAGACACAACTCCTGACACTTATAATGATTTCATAATCAGATGGACTCCACAAGGAATGTACATAAACACAGGATTTCAAATTCACAGTAATTAAGAATATAATAGTTTTTCAATATCCAAATCACGAGTTATGGTAATGTATAAGCAATCACATCAATATATTGGCAATGAGAATCTCAATATATTCATAAGGAAGTTACAAATGTCAAATTATGGAAATCAGATAACTGATAGGTGTATAAAAGAATACAAATTGGTAGCATTGAGAATAACATAATTGTGACAAGGCTAAGGAACACCATACTTTAGAGTTCAGGTTTACTTACCTCAAAAATGGTTTTCCCTCCTTTTAAGAGAATTCAGACCTTTTTCTCCTTTTCTTTCGATGATCCTATAAATCAAGAAATATTATTTAGGTCAATTTTGCTCATGGACTTATTCTAATTTTATTGATAGATCCATTGTCTTTTAGTCCTATAGGTTGTGTTTTAGGTCTATGGACTTATGAAAATTTGATTATATCTTAATTGATTCTTTTACCCTCTTTTGGTACCTCGTTGTACCCTTAAAAGTGTTCTAAAAAGGCCAATTTTAAATATTAGTATTTTAGGTATCTTATTTGGCAAAACAAACCCCACAATTAAGTCTAGAATGTCAAAAAACCTTAAGGGTAGGTACCCTCATAATTTTTTAAGGTCATTTTGTAACTTCATTTAGCCTTTGCAACATTTTTAGAATTAGTCCAGTTTATCCGTTCATATTTTTTGAGATTTAATTTCACAAATTGAACTCCATCGTTGAGTCTAGAATACCCAAAAATAGTAGGTTACACTATCCTTTTATTTTATTTGGGCAATGGAAACATTTTACCAAAAATAAATAAATTAAATTATGTTATTTAATATATATATATATATATATATATATATTCTGTCACTATTTTGACACAAGTGCCATGATGGCACAGTGGCAAATGCGTGGGGTTTAGGCTCCTCACGTGCATGAGGTCAGGGATTCAAGGTTGGGGAGCTACGACTCCCCCTTATTTTTTTGATTTTTAGTTTCCCAAACAACGGACAAGGCCAAATCCAGAGATAGGATATCCCCAGGCCAAGCAAGTTTATTAGATTAGGGGTCTTGTTCGTATGGCCAAACAGACCAAGTCTTCATTTAATTTTTAACCCCCAACACCCAAAATGACACCGTTCAACTTATCCTTTTCTGCAGCTGGGTAGGTTTTGACCCAAACTTGAAACCTGACCCAAATCCTGATCCGAACTGTTAACTGTTTTCCCCAATTATCTCGTCACTGTTGCCCTAATTTCAAAAATTTTCCATCTCTATTTCGTGATGTTCTAGTGGGTCTTTTGACTGCTGTTTGTTCCTATGGTTTCCTAAGATTCCAAGAAAGGTTTCCTCGTTGGTTTTGGGGTTCTAAATGAGCTCAAGATTCTCTGTTTGGAGTTCGATGCTCAAACTTGCAACTCCATTGTACATCCTCATTTTTGCACCAAAACGCATGGGGTTTGGGCTATTGTCCTCCCCTTTTCATAGGGTTTCATTCCTCGTTTTAAAATATAAATTTTAAGGTCATTTCATGTAGTTGGGTTTCAAAATCGAAACCTGTAACTCATGTTTTGGGGGTCCTTCTTTGGGCTTTTTGGTCGCAGCACAAAGGTTCCATAAGCCTCATGTGGTTTAGTTTCAGTCTCAACTAACAACAATGAGTTTGATAAGGGTTGAATCAGGTTTTCCCTTTGGTGGTCCATCAATGGCAGCCATAATTTTTCTTAACTCAAACTATTTAATTTCACCCCCATTTGTTACTATTACACACATGCATGCACATTACCTTCATCAAATCACACAAAATAGTGTTATACTCATCATTTTTCTTAGAGAGAGAAATTGAGTGTTTGAGGGTTTTACCTTCAAATGATGGGTTTCCTCTCCTAGGCTTGGTTTGAGCTTTTGACTTTCTTTGGGTTAGCTCTAAAACTGGCATGCAAGCCTTCTTCTTTTCTTCTCATTCCTTCATTCATTCTTCTTTTCTCTCTCTTTAGCAGCATGTTGCACACATGCATAATTTTGGCCTCTCTCTCTCTCTCATACACAATAAACACTTATAACATATATATATATATATATATATTTTCTACATGGATTGTGATTGGATAATGTGAAGATCCATTGAGGTGTTGACACCTTAGCTTTTGTGCATGCAGACATGTTAGTTTATATAGGTTATATACATATCTTATGGGTTATATAACACAAAAGTGCTTGTAGCCCAGTTGGTATTCGTTTTGGAGACTTATCCTTACCTTGCACAAAGTGCAAGGTTTAAGTCTTGGTAGAAGCATTTTGCCAATTTTTCCTTCTCTTTTCTCTTTTTAAGTATTTTTTGAACTCTCAAAATTGTATTTTAAATGTTATAAAAATCTCTTGGAATTCTCGTAATACTTTTAAATTTTTACATGCTTCATCTATGCATTACAAGTCTTGTCTTGGTGTATTTTAATTATTTCAAAAGTCTATTATATTTATTGGAAAAATCTTAATTAAATTCACTTTGTTCACATTTTACGCTAATCTTGTTGAAGTGTACTTCGTGCAATAATTTTTTATATTTACGGATTACTAGTCTTAATTAGAATTGTCTATGATTAATACGCAAATTATTTTATAGTAATTGGCATTAACGTTAATCGCTTTACTTAATTGGGTTGGAATGTTATACACCACATATTCTTATCTTGGTTTAGATTTCATTTATTGGGGTTGTTTTACTGACCCATACTAGATGTAGGATCGGGGTAAAGAGACGGTCACGAGTTGAATGCCTCATATTCTTATATTTGATGCTACTTTTAGAAGGCCTCATTTTTGTATACTTGGATAACCCTCCTCATGTGGAGGCTAGTATTCACTTTCACTTTTGAACAATCTTAGACATGTATATATTTGTAGGGGGTCAAGTTTTTGGGTAACACTTGAAGGACCGGTGTAAACTATTTTTGGAAAGATCACCATTTTTGTATATTTGATTACCATGAACTTTTTGGAAAAATTTGTTGATTGTATATTATTTTGGAATAGACCATGTATATTGTAGATAAAATATGTATGTAATAAAATGTTAAATGGTGATGTAAATACTATAAGAAAACTTGACCATCTTTTAATAATTATGAAATTTCATATAGGAACTTAAATCTTGAATTAGATGTGCGATTTCTTGATGAATGGAAGTGAATGTTCGATGCTAAATGAATGTTATATTATGATGTGAATGTTGAATGAAATGAAAATAGGTGTTTAAGACTCTTAAAAATCAGGTTGAACCAAGAAAAGGTGGTGAAACAAGTCAAATTTTCAAAATAGGCCAAAGTAGGGGACCTAGGCCTGATCGGCACATGTGAGTTACCCTCTCCACCTAGTGTGCCGATAGGCACTAGGAGAGCGGCCTGATCACCTCTCTTCCCATTTTGTTGGTTTGGCTTCTAGATCGACTTTTCGCCACCTGATTTGCCTCCAATTGACTATTTAACTTAAGTAAGGGGAAATGAACATGTTTTACATTTAATTATCTCACCATAGAGTGGCTCAAAAATGGGGGCCTCTTCAGTTTCAGGGCATGACACAATACACTAATGCTATAACTTGCTAATGTACTTGGAATTGAGATAAACTATTAAGCAAGAATATCTAACATGTTCAACATTTGAGCAAAAGTATACAAAATGTAAAATTCTCAACTAAGGATAAAAGAAAAATGGAAGAATTGAGAGCAAATCTTAATATAACTCATTACCTCTAAATATAAATCTTGAAGGCTATAAATCAAAATAGGTATATATGCCCGAAATTGTTGAATCACATAAATATGCTAAGATATTCAATTGCATTGGAATTCAAATATGCCATTGAATTTTCATGTATATGAGTAGCCCATTCAAGGATCTTAAGCATGAGTTAAGAATTGGTTAAACAATAACTCATGATGGTTAATATATTTAATTTGTGCAGAAGGTTTTGCATGTAAAGCATATGCATGAAATGAATTTGTTAGAATAATGCATATTCAAACAAATACAAAAACTAGTTCTAAGTCATGACATTGATAGGCTCCTATCAATGGAAAAATAAGCAGCTAATATAAGGTCACGATATTTAGGATGCATCCTTGTAATAACAATGTAAAACTCATATGGATGTATATTTTAAGAAGTCTTTCATGAATAAACAAATGTAGTAAATATAAAATTCGTGAATGACTTTATGCTTGAATATTTAACCGTATAATTGGTCAATTAAATTGAAGTTTATAACATGTACTTAAATGTGATCTAACCATGCAACCTAGAAGTATTTTTTTAATTTCGAAACTAGTTGCAAATCAAATGGACAATATAACAAATGAAGCAACAATGCAAATTGGTCAACTAGATCAAGAAAGAGATGACCAATACTTGAAATGTTCAAGCAAATGAAGAAATCCATTTCAAAGTTCAAGCCTCAAGTCAAACTTAAGCAAGTTGATGCACTCATGCCCAATGAATTAAGTGAAGACTTTATTTTTATTATTTTGTGTTCTTGTGTGATTTATGATTGATTGATCAAAAAATAATGCTCTAAGCATTTAAGTGATCAACTAAAATCAATCAATAAAATAATTTTTTTCAAAAAAAAAAATATGGATATACCTTAATATTTGAAAAATCAAATTAAATCGAAGTTGAAAATTTTGAAATGATTGATTGATCATGAACTTAATGCATCTCTATTTAAATGATCAACTAAAATCAATCATAAAATAATTTTTCAAAGGATTTCATTTGTGTATCTTAAGCTTTGAAAAAATAAGTTAAATAAAAGTTGAAAACTTTAAAAGGATTGATTAATCATTGACCTAATGCACTTTTATTGAAGTGATCAATTAAAATCAATCACAAAATAACTTTTCAAAGGATTTGATTAATGTACTTTAAGCCTTGAAAAATCAAGTTATTTGAAAATCAGAATTTTGGTCAAGAAAGGAAAAATGCCAATCTGCCAAAATCAGTTGACCCATCAGTCGACTAATTCTCAAATCAGTTAACTGATTGTGTTTTGCAAATATGAACCTCTAAGCATCTAAAAAAATCAGTCGACCTTTCAGTCGACTAGATCATGATCCAGTCAATTGATTATTGAAACCAGTCGACTGATTTTGTCAATTTGGCAATCATGAATTCAAATTTTGAACAGATCTAAAAGGGGCAACAACTAGTTTTTTGAAACCTAACAACTATATCTTTCAAATTCCTAAAAATAGAGGTTTCATACAACATTCATTGCTAACAACTCTTGCACATAAACTTTTAATCTTTGTTATTGACTTTAGATTTAACAACTTCCAAATTTAGATCTAAAAGTTCTACTTATCTTTAAATACGCAAAGCTTATCATTGATCAATCTATAGAACGAGAGTTTTTATTTTACCAAATTTACTCTTCAAGAGAGTACCATTGGTAGTCTTTCTTCTTACATCTCATTGTGGTAAGATTTGTGGATAGGCACTATCCGTGTGTGAGGCAATTGGGGTTTGCTGGGATAAAAAGACTGAGGTAAGAAGGTTGTGGTCTTTGCTTTGTAAAGGTTTGGTCTCCACATGTAAGGCGATCACTATAGTAGAAAAACTCAAGTGGGGATGCTTGATTTGAGGACGTTGAAAGTTTTCTGAACCTTGTAAAAATCATGTGTTTGCATTTCTTCTTCCTACTTTCTTTTGCACTTTGATTGCTTAATAATTTTAATATTGTAAAAGTTACTAATATTTTCAAAATACCTTATTCACCCCTCCTCTAAGGTAAATATCTAGGCAACTGGTTGTTTGGACAATACTCAAAAAATGTAAGTATTTTCCACTTCCTCATACGGTTGGTATAAGTTTGATTTCTTCTCTCCTATCGGTGTATAAAAAAACTTCTATAAAAAATAAACATTACTTTTTTTAGGCATCTATAATTTATCTAAGAAAAATAGATGAAATCTCATAACGCTTAATTGTCTAGGATTTAATTAATAAAAGAACAAAATAATTGGAAATAAAGATTTTCAAGTTAAATATTGAAACATCCAAGCAAGGTAGGACTATAAAATGAATTAAATTACTTGAATTAGATTAACTAAGTAATAAGCTTGTGAGTTCACTTTCAATCGACTTCGTTAGAGATTTGTTCTAATTTTTTTCAAGAGATATACGCATGAGTCAAACATTAACATATTTTGAGTCTAGTGAAATTTTTTCATCCGAGCTAACTCAAATACTAGAAACTCTTTCTCGCAAGCACTTGAATCAAACACACACACATTAAAATGCATGTCTCCTATATGCTCAAATACTGCAAAATCTCCGAGACAGAGGCCATGGTGTTGCGCAAAATTATCCCAACCTTCTCAGAAGTAAATAAATCCCTTTGGCACATTTACTAATTTTAACATGCCATGGCCCTTTACAACTTGTTAGAATTGCTTCTTCCGATTTTACTTCACCTAGTTGTCCACAGAAAGCCGGTGGAATGCACTGTGCAAATTTGAAATTCAGAAAACTATATTAGAGTGATTGAATCACTATGAAATGTTGCTACATTAAGAAGAGAAAAGACACTTGGACTGACCACACACACACACACAAACACAGATATACATACATACATACATACATACATATATATAGAGAGAGAAGACATACAAGTTCTGTAAGGAAACCAGGCATCATGACCTTGAAGAAATGCCTAAAAATGGGAAGCTTCCTTTCCATCAGAGAAAAAGACATATTCTCACATAGTTGGAAAGTATGACAGTCAAAACAGAGAAGAGAATTGGAAGTCCTTTCATTGTCTAAACTACAAAAATTCATGAATTAATTGCATACTTTGGCCTTTTTAATGTATAAGCAAAGGCGGCTCTAAGGTTGGGCTAGAAGTGATCATGATCCCCTAAAAATTTTAAATAATTAATATTTTACTCCTAGATTTATAGCTAATGGTAAAGCACCCGAGTAATAATGATAGTCACACCATAAGAATCAAATGACAAGTATATAATGCCCACTAATCAGGACAAAATCCTAGTCCTAGTCATCGCCCAATCGTAAGAAGACACTATTTGTGTCTTTCATAACGTGCGTTGTTGTAATATCACTTTATCAGAAACCTAAACATGCAAACAAATTTAATTTAATCTTACATTCTTGTATTACCCCTAACCATTGTGACTTTAATGCCAAATATAGCCCATTAGAAAACTACCTAATATCTCATTGAACTCTACCAAATTGCCCTTTGAAATGACACCAAATAGCAGCCACTTGCAACTTAGAAAACACATACACAAAACACTAAATTTGCTCCCAACCCCAAACAACAGGCTAAAAATCAGCTCAATAAGTCCCCCAAATAATAGCCCATTGTTGCTCAATTGATTCCCCAAATAACAGCCCATTGCCGCTCTCAAAACACACAAACACAACAAAAAAATCTGCTCCAATTAAAGGTGTATTTCATAGAAACATAATACATGCATTTCAACCAATAAAACCTTATAATCTATTAAACAAATTAACAAGTCTAATAACAACGAATCAAACAATGAATCATAGTTTAGTTTCCATAGCCTCGCCTATATTCTCACATTTTCACAATTGCTTCATCTCAACAACTTATTTTATATCATTATACTAGCGGAAGGGGCCAATGTGATGCATGTGCACAGAACCCAGTTTATCATTAATTCCATTTTGAGCATGTTCATCTTGACAAAATAAGGCAAAAAATCTTTGAAACCTGGCTATTAACACCCTCAAAATGCTTATGCAATAGGAAGAAAAATCAAATTTAAAAATATGCTAAGTACAATAGAAGTTTAAAACTTTTGATACTAATGAAACACACAGTGGAATAAGTACCAATGGAAAATATAGGATTAAGAACTAAAATAGTATCCAAATGACTATGAGTCTACAAACCTAATTGTTAGCAAAAACTGAGCCAATCATGCAAGATTTGTAAAAAATACAAAAAGTAAACCATGAATCATTGCTCTAACTAAATACTATGAATCAAGAGAGAGACAAAGAGACAGAGAGAAAGAGAGTTACTGTGTTGAGTGAAAAATCATCGTCGTCGATTGGGCTGTCCGTCGCCGTCGCCAAATGTGCTGTTCGCCGCCGTCAAAACTGTGCTTGGGGAGTGAGAGTGACAGATCGAGAGGGAGAAAAATTAGGGATCGAAACAGAGAGAAGAAGAAGAAACCAGGGGTCGTAGTTGCGGTATAAATGGGAGACTTTTTAGCAACGCACAATGAGCGTCGCTAAAAAGTCCTTGTGCGTCGCAAACAAATCCTAATACGACGTCATTATCCTAATCAAACTATTAGCGATGCTCACCTGTGCGTCGCTAACTTTTGGCGATGCACACGTGCGTCGCTAATAAAAACATGTCTGTCGCCAAAAGATTCGCGCCTATTTTTTTCGGGCGGGAAAGACCTTTTTGTTGCTTTTTAGCGACGCACGTGGTGTACATCGCTAATAGTGTCTTTTGCGACGCTTATTGTGCGTCGCAAATAAGGTGCGTCGCAAAAGATATCATTTTTTGTAGTATAAGAAGACCACAACTCAATTCAACTTGTTTATAATTGTTATGGATTGTGTGTAGAAAATTATGTTCAAGTTAATTAATTAAACCGTAAGTTTTATTAAATTCGATTAATATAGATTACTTGTCAAAAGTTCATGCTACTTAATCCTTATAGATAAATTAATATCCAACAAATTAATATCCAACGAATCCTTTAGTTGAGTTACTAAGGTAATGAATTCAAGTATGTCAAGCCAAATAATTAAAATAACTAAAATAAAGTAAAATTGTAAGAACACGAAGATTTAAGTGAAAAGTCCTAATGGGGCCAGAAAAATCCATTGCTCTAGAAATTTTTTTTTTTCCATGAATCAACAAAAATAATAGCAAAAGTCAATAAATACCATATTGAAGAAACTAACTTTCCACAACTCTATGAATTATTGCTCATTTTTTTTTGCAGTACTTGTTGTCGTTTTCTATTGATTTCCTTGATTAGCCCTTCACAGCATTCAACGCTTTAGCTAGAGATCTACAAAGCTACCGTTTCCATGGTATGCAATAGATATCTAGTCTTGAATTTTTTTTTTTTATGAACGAAAAGAGGAAATATTTTTTTTTATAAAAGAGGATACAAGAGATACAATTCAATACATCATTAGTAAGGGACTGAGTACATAAAGCATCAATGCCACATCCCAACTAGGTTGGCATAAGACTAACAGCCGATCATGTGCAAGAACAAAGCCAACAAAATAAGAAACCTCAAAATAAAAATTAACAACTGGAATAAATGAGAAATAAAACTCACAAGAACAAAAACCAAACTACTAAATCCCTAAAACAAGCAAGGGAATAAAAATTGGGAGAGAGCACTTGGGAAGAAGATCATCAGCGTGCCTCTTGAGAAAAACACCAGAGCAGCCATTAGGTATACAAGAAAAAGCCAAGAGAAACCATCACTGTCGACATGCAGACTGATAAGCATCGCTCCGAGGAAACAGAAAGAGAGACAAAAAACAAACCAGATCATGGGCAACTAATGATCTGCTGAATGTGATGAATAAAATCGTCAATTGAATAGCCAGCTTTACCCAATTTAAATTTTACCCAAAAAGCTAACTTAACTTTAACCAGAACCTTGATTTTCTCCCAATGCGGCACATCCTTGTTGAAGAGATAGTTATTGTGTTGGGTCCAAATAGTCCATAAAATGGCAAAAAGAATGACCTCCCAAATGGATTTTTTTAGATTCTTAAATTAAAGCTATACCACTATTCAAAAAGATCTTTAATGGAGTTTGGGACTCCCCATTGAAGACCCCATCAATTTATACATTCAGGCCAAACCTTTCAAACTTTCGGACATAAGAGTAGCAAATGGCTGGAAGATTCAGATTTAGAACCACAGTAAAGGAAAACGTAAGCTGATTGATCCCTAATGATATTTAGTTTCAAAAGAAAATCTACGGACTTGATTTAGTTATGCGAAGCCAACCACCCAAAAAATTGTATCTCTTAGAAGGGGCTGTGTTCTGCCGTAGGAGAGTAGATATCACAACTTTAGTACCGTTGGATGAATCAAACCAATGATAGTGAGCATTTGAAGAAAACTGAGCCGAACCATTAGCTTTCCAGTTCAATCTGTCATTACGGGCAAAAAGAGAGGTTGGGGCACTTAGAAAAAAAAAAAGAGATACGCCTGGTTAGCTCCTCTTCTTCCCATACTAGCAAAGATCTTTGAAAACGAAAGTTCCAACCACTTTGGCCATCCCTCAAGGAAATAAGATCAACCAGATTGCTAAATTTAAAGAAGATAGGCTAAATATTCTAGGGAAAGCACTCATCATGGGCTTATTGCCAACCCACTTGTCTTTCCAAAACAAGATTGTGAGACCATTTCCAACCACTAGATCCACATTTTCCTCATAATATTGGAACAGTGTAGGATTTCTTTTTTCCACAAGAAGAATGTCTAGCCAGATTCTAGAAATGTTTGAAACCGAATACAGCCAAGATTTCCATTCACCACCCAAAAAATTGTATTTGCTCAGCAATATTTTCTTCCAGAGGGAGTTAGTTTCAAATTCGAATCTCCACCACTACTTTAGTAAAAGACAGACATTGAAAGTTCTGATTTTTCTGATGCCGAGACCACCAAAATCGTTGCCCATAGTGACCTTATCCCACTTAATTAAGTGAAGCTTCTATCCCCCATAAAAACTTGATTGGATTCCATCAATCAATTTAGCAACTGATTCAGGCATTTTGTATAAAGACATGTAGTATACCGACAAGCTTTGAAGGACAGATTTGATGAGAGTGATTCTACCCCCAAAGGACAAATACATTTTCTTCCATGAAGCGAGCTTCCTTTTGAACTTGTCAATGACTGGAAGCCATCTAGTCTTGAATATGACTTATAGTGTACTTGTTGACACCTCGGTATACATAATTCTTTCTCACATAACGTCAATTAACTTTGCTCGCAGGAAAACTGACTATATAAATGAAGTAAAAATATCACAATGTATTTTTGGCTTCAAGAAGTTTGAGGTAGTCCCCTATGTGAGATACAATAATGTCTGATTTATAGTGTGTGACTAAAACCTAAACTTTCATGGAAAAGGAGTCCCTTAACCAATCACAAATTCGTGCCAAACCCATCTTGGTTTGGACGAGTAAACAATCAGCGTTCAAACCAGCCTCTTGTTCAGGTGCCATCCCATCATGTTTGAATGAGGCGGCTTCTGAATTTTCATTCCATAACTTTTATCATCGTTGTGTTCAAATGAGATGTATCATGTTCAAAAGAGTCCACTTCTATTTTGTCCCTTCTAACGGGGCTAACTCACATTCAAACAAGAGTCTGTCTCTCGAGTTTGTTTGACACTTGAATAAAACAAAGTTTAGAATTTATTTTGTCAATACTTAAAAGGTTAAATCTAGCCTACAGTCAAAATTTAATTTCACCTAAGATCATTTTAAACTTTAGGATCAAATTCTAAAATCCAAAATCTTAAGCTCACATGCCTATGTGAAATGAATGATATACATGACATAATTAACTTTTGGATTACAAATTTCTTTAGACGTACTCAATCTCACGTTTTCTCTACGGGTGCCTTGCCTGGTTCTAGCATCAGTCATCTCTTTGCCTAAAAATATAACAAGGTGGATAGAAAGCCTGATTGCTCAAGTTAATTGGGATTCAATATTCCAAGCCCAGTCCGTGCGTTGCTTCGCCTTTTCTTTTAGTAAACAATAAAGATAGACATCCTCCCTCCTTCAGTTGTCACATTTTATAGCACACCCTCATACAAGAATGTGAAATCTTATCATATGTGGGATTCAACAATAAATTTCAATTCTCATAAAAGAGTGGACTAAAAGATGAGATAATTGAGACAGAAAATTCATCTATATTCTTTAACTAATACTATTTCAGATGTCGCATGGCTTGGAGGCTGCCCTGTTAAAGGAGTCTTGCTTTTTTTAAAAAAATAAAAAATAAAAGGATAAATTTTTCTATATTTTCTTTTTTCTTATCTGAAAGTATTTGAGTTTTGTCTAGGGGCTCCAATTTCCTAATTCGTATGAGAGTACGAATCATTTTTTTCCAAACGTATGTATCAGAGAGTTAGAATTACGGATTCTCAAATGTTAGGATATATTGGGCATAAGCCAAAAAAGTTATGAGTAAAATGAAAAATACATTTTTTTTAATTTCATTAAGGGTAAAAGGCTGGTAATGGGTCAATACCCAATTTATTTTAACGTTTTGGGCGGTGTTGTGGATGGGCTAAAACTTGAGCAAACAGGGCCCTGATTTGGGCTTCATAGCTGGGTCATTAAAACGCAAAACGCAGGCTTCTAAATGGGTGCAAAAAGGAGCCCCAACTCTCTCTCATTTTCGGCCTATCTATTGACTTTTACAGTTTTGCCTTTTTCACCGGTGGAAGGAATGGGATAGTGCAAGATATAAAAGGCTTTAAATCCACTAAATCTCCCATAATCACATTAGACTTTTTTCTTCTTTGTTTTTGTTTTCTCCTACTTTCTAATTCATATTGTTTGTACAAACTGCAACAATTTATTTATGAAAAAGGGAAAAATGCTATGGACTTCTTGTATTATAAATATTATTGATATACTACAAACAGGCACAGCAATCACCTTGAGACACGTGCGCTTACAGAGCTAATAATGTCGATCATACAGAACTGATAAACTCGGTCATACAGAGCAGTGACAGCCTTCAGGGCATTCTCATAAATATATCCTATAGAGTCGATAAACTCGGTCATATAATGCAGGCGGAGCCTCCAGGGCATTCTCATGCACATATCCTCCAGACCATATGCTCTGGGCAATATTCACTCAGTATTTCATATGGCTCCGACCTTATGGTTTCCTTAACAACTGCCAAGCAGGGAATAAGGAAACAGTCTTCAACACCGAAACAGTCTTCAACAAGAAAGCTACTATCTATGATTATAATCTCTATCTACGACACAATACTCCACAAGGTAACTGCAATCTCCGATGATCAAATCCCTATATTCATGGCACCGAATCCTAATCAACTTAGGAAGGCCACGATCTATAAATTAAACCCTAAAGGTACGCTTTATTTTTATGCTCATTCTTTGGCTTTCAATACAGTCTTTTCAATTCCGTTTACTTACTTAAGCATCGGAGCGGCTACCGCCGGAGCCAATCCAGGTGGTCCTCTGATCATCTTTTTGAGTGTTCTACAGGTCACGGAACCTACACTTATTGCGAGTCAAAAAGTGCAGCATCAATTATACAAAAGAATCCAAAGGCGGAGCTAGGAAAAATTTTGAGAGGAGAGAATTAAAGTGAGAAATGAGAGAATTAAAAAAAAAAATTTGTTGGACCAAAATTTTAAAGTGAGAAATGAAAGAATTAAAATAAAAATTTTGGGTTGGGTTGAAATTTTAGGATAAAAATAGAGAAATGCCAAAAAATTTCATGTAAATATTTTTTTTTTAAATTAATTTTGTAATTTATGTTGTTTGGAATGACTCTGTATAAAGAATGGAAAAAAGTGTAAATTCAAATGATTGAACATTTCATCACCCGAAGGGATGTGAGGAAAGAAACAAGGACAATTCCTCTTGAACAATCGAACTATAAGAAAATTAATAAGGTATGGATGAAATTACTATCCAACTATAAGTAGTTTTCCAAAGCAAAACAACACTTGTTAGCCAATTTTAACAAATCTATTACTATACATTATAGCAATATATCTTTTTTCATCCAACTTAAAATCATACATGCCATCATGTTCTTAGCCTTTTCTACTTGTCATTTTTTTTGTGCTTAATTCTCATTGATAATTAATAAAAATTTAAAAATAACTGAAATCACTTTCTCCCCATTATCGTTCCCTCCCTAACAAATTCAGTTTAATCCCTTTAGCTCAATTTTAAAAGCCTTGTGAATGTGTTACATATCATCCATATTCTTCTCCCTACTTTAACCATAAATATCGTCACCTACCAGTACTGTTCGACAAATATAGGCATGGTAGAAGAAATCAAATTGGAAGGATAAAAAAGTTGACGACCAGATTATTACCATTTGTCATCTATTGAATGGATTGGTATTTTCATTGTAATTTTTGGTCGTAGTTAATTCAAGATGTGTGTATTAAAATCTTTTTTTTTTTAATCTATATATATATATATATATATATAAGTAAAACATATCAGCAATGATCGAACCGTAGATCTAACCTCTTTAATATACATAAATAATTGTTTGTATTTTTGACTTATTATACCTTGAGACTCTGTGTGCAATGGTTTGAATGGTAAGGGGCAGAGTGTTTGAAAACTAGGCAAGCATATCTTCTAACTCTTCTTGCATATATTGCCATTGCAAGAGTTCCTGCTAAATCAGAGCCCTTAACTCTGGTTTATGCTCTTTCCCGCCTATAATATTCTCAGGGTAATTCGGGTTTTATTTAATGTTTATCATTCTCTCCAAACTGTGGTTTTGTGTAAGCATTTGGTTGAAATTTGAAAAATGGATTGTTTACTGGTTTTTGTTCCGGACATGTTTAGTTATATATCGAGTTTGTCTGATTTGCATGCAATCAAGGTCGGCTCTACTATAAGATAGACAAGCAATGCCTTTAGGCCCAATTTTTAGATATTTATAGTATAATTCAAAAAAAAGTCTAAAATTTATAAAAGTCTATTTTATAAAAAAAAAAAAAAAAAGAAAAAAAAAGTTCCTGATTTTTAGATATTTATAGTATAATCCAAATAAAAGTTTAAAATTCATGAAAATTTATTCTATAGAGAAAGTCCCATTAAAAAAAAAAAATTTGTATTGCCTAGTTTACAATTTTGCAAATTCCTTTACTTAATTCTATTTCAAATTTTCTTTTGTTCAACATTTTTTAATTATGTAAGAACTCTATTGATATTTAGTGCCTTTGCAATTTTAAGATTTGAAATTTTATTTAATGCCTTTGCAAATTTTTGAATGAATATATCCCTATATTTTCCAAATTCTGAACCAAATTTCAAAGCCGATTAAGTAATGGATCCAAAAATCAAAAGAAAATGCGATAGGAAATTAGTAAAGAAAGGGAAAAAGAAAAGAGTAATATTACAGTAAGATGAATAATTAACACATATGATATATAACATGAAGGACTCTAGAGAAACAAAAAAAGGAAAATTTCACGTACTCAATAAATAGGTGAATAATCTGGTGCTCTGAATTGTAAATTTTTTACTTAGTTTTGTATAATAGTAATATTTTGACCTTACCAAATTCTTTGACGACAGTTTTAACAAAATTTGTTATTTTGTAAAGGCCTATGGATATTCTTATGTTTTAGATCAGCAGTTTTAGTGCCATTGTATGGTTCTGCAAGTCCTTGTACATGCAGGCTGGTGACGGATGAGTGGTCAGAAATCTCTTTTATTATTACTATATGTAATTTCGTTATAGTATTATATTATCTAACCTTCTATCTTTAGAATTCATAAAAAGGTTCATTGGATTGGACACTTTGATGTTATCATAAATTTTCTATAGCTATCTGGCAGACAGATCATGACATGAGCACATTCAAAACAATGAACATCTTGAATGTGCCGAGATGATTGATATCGGCAAACAAATGCAAACAACTTTAAACGGGCAAATCAATATTATATTATACCAAAAAAAAAAAAAATTTTGATTATGCCGTTGATCTTTACAAAGTAAAGGATGTGCCTTAGGTTTCAACGAAATCAATGAAGATCTCTATATATTGAGCCCGGAGGTGGCAAAATTAAAGCACCCCTAACGAAGAGCTACGGTGAATCTCCCCCGTGACATAGCCCTTAACATACTTTCAAGACTACCCGTCACTTGTCTCAGCAAATCAAGTGCATATGTAGGGCTTGGCGTGCTATAGCCCAAGATCCACGTCTCCCTAGCATGTGCCATGCCCATATGAAAAAGAGAACTAGCCTCATCCTTCATTGTGACCGCCCAATTCAAAATGAGCTGCATTTTGTTGAAGACGACGATGATGGATGTCACCATTACAACAACAAGGCAACAAGGATTAAATCTGCAATGAATGAATTCCGTGTGATAGGTTCATGTAACGGTTTACTAAGTGTTTCTGATGCACTGTGTTTTGATCTAGTGAGCATATGCAATCCCTTTACCAGGGATTACATAGAATTGCCCAAGGTAACACGGTACCCAAATGAAACGGTGTCCATTGGATTTGGTTTCCATCTAGCAATTGGAGAATACAAGGTGGTACGAATAGCAGACTATGACAAAAGTTTACAAATCAAGGCTTTGCATGCTGGTCCCGGCAATCAGAAACCCAAGTTTTTGTAAATCTGAATTTATTAAATCAGTTTTGTCAAATAAAGGAAACATCAGAAACTGTTTTAAGAAAATAGAATATGTTGTTTTATGTTTTACAGAAAATAGAAACAGAAAGTTACAGAAAAAACTTACAGAAAACATAAATGGTTTCAAAGGAAAACAGTGAAATAAATTTTCAAAAAACAGAAGCAGAATATTGTAAAACCATATGCAGTATCATAAAAAATAAAAATACTGTAAACACTTATAGAAACTGGAAAAACAAAAGAGGATCAAGACTTGTGTTTCACATAATGTCCTTAAGACAAATTACGGCCCTCGTAGTTGTGCTTACAAGTTCTTGGTCGTCTGTCTCCCAGAATACAATGACCACCGCACTTGAAGATGAAGCACTCAAACTTCAGTGCACAATGAACCAAACAATGACTCAAACTCTCTCAAAACTGACGCATAAAATGTATAATTCTGAATGAATGAATATGCAATGAAGGTGTGTGTATTTATAGACTTCTTCGTGCCTATTTGGTACAGGCATGAAGGTTCTATTGTGTCTGTTCATGGTGAATAGACAAAGTTACGCATGAAGAAGACGACTGTTCAATCAAAATTCAAACTAACGCAATCGCAAAACGACATCGCTTTGGATTTAAACCAAAACCAAAAATGTATTCGCAGAACGGTGACGTTTTATAGTTTTAATTAATCTGGTAACTAAACGACAGTGTTTTGATTTATTTTTTTTAACAGTAACAAAACGACAGCGTTTAATGAAAAATTGTTTAAATTCATTTCTCCAAAAAGATATATATATATATATATATATATATATACATATATACACACGATGGGCCAAGCCCAAGGCTAAGCCCGACCCGACCTGGCCCGGTTCAGGGCTGGGCGGCGGCGCGTGTATGGTGGTGGTCCAAGCATTTGCTTAGGTCCTCCCCCATGCACAAAACTTGGATACCCCTTGGGGCCCAAACCCTCCTCCAAGGTATGTGTATATATACTTTTTAAAAGCCTTGTACCCATCCTATGTGGGACATAAGCTTTTTGCACAAGCTTCAAGCTTTTGTTACCATTTCCAAGTGGTGTTGTTTGGAGGCAGTTTCTCATTCAATCTTTAATGGTTTTGAGTAACCCAATGTATAATCTTAATCTCCTCATGGAGAACACATTCCCATGTGAACCCACTGAAATTAATTTGTGGGACTCACTTTAATTTTAGCTCAAAGATAGCTAATGATAATGCTCAAAAATTCATTTTTTCCAACGATCTTTACCCTTGGTACTCAAGCATGGAGAATTTTAGGAGATTCGTATTGGTTTCTTGCTGGTGGATCTTCCTAGGGCTTGGTGAATGGAGCTCTTCATTGGATGACTATACCTGATATGTTTGCACCGTCCTTGTCTAATAGTTGTTTCATTTGATTTAGGAGACGAAAAATTCAAAGAGATAAAACGCCCTGATCGTGTCAGTCTTAGTGTTTGTAATTTTCATTTGGTGATTTTGGGTGGGTGCATATCACGTTCTAAGTCTCATTTTAAGAAAAAGTACTAAGTATTAGTAGACGCAGAGTTAGTCAGTCATGTTTTTTAGAACTGAGACTCTATCTTGACCTAAAACGGACGGATAATACTAATCACTCAGTCATGACTGAAACTAAATGACTTCGTTTATACATTTAATTTCACTTTTTTGCCATTTATAATAATTTTTATTTTCGTAATTACTTTGTTTAGAAAAGTCTGAATTAACTTATGCTTACGACTATAGCCCTAATATGATAAGATTTCTAGTTTTCTAAAAAGTTTCAATTTTTATTAATTTCATATTTTTTTTCACAATTATTATATTTTCCTAATTGTAATAGGATTAGTATAAGGAATTAATAGATTCCTATTCAGATTAGTAGTAGTTTTACTATATATATATATATATGATGTAATTCAGTTTTTATTATTCAAATTATCAATAATATATTTCTGTTTAAAAATTTGAGATTTATTCCCTTTGGATGAGGAGTCTCCTATATTACTTATTTTATAAAAAAATTCAACAGTGTTTAATTCTCCTCCACGTCCAGTACTGCGTTAATAAGTTGAGATATGGGTCATGAAAGAGTAAAATGTAGAAGAGTCTTGGTTTAAATATCTTGTCATTGGGCCTTCCTTGCCTACCAACCCAAATCAAACTGTGCATCCCATCCCTCAAATATACAAAAGAGAGACATTAATTAGAGGACGGATTCGAGTTTTATGTATGTTGAAGAATGGAGAGATTTTACTAGAGTGTGACAAAAGAAATCTGGTTTTATATAACCTAGAAAGTGAAAGGTTCGAGGATCTTCAAATAAAAGGGCTTCCTAAATGGTTTAGGGAAACTGTCCATATGGAAAAATTGTTTCGTCTGGAGAAGATTCTTGCAATGTAACCATGAATCTATTTGTACACACTTCTTGCGGCTGTACTACAATTTTAGAAGATGCAATAAAGAAAAAAAAATTAATGAAATATATTTTTTACTTCTTTTGCTTTTCAACGAATAATCATGCATGTTTAAACTTGTCGGCATGTTTACTATGTTAAGAAAGATAATTTGTACTCTCTCAATGCTCTAGAACATTGCAGAACAGCAAGAATAATCAATGAAGAATCAATGCTCTAGATCTCTATAAAGTCGGCTATGAGATGAATTGAAATTGAAAATTCTAGAATGATTGGCTGGAATTTATCCAAATATGGCAGTAAAATGTAAGTGTTGAGATTGTCAGTTTTATGCAGAAATTCCGAAAGTAGTATGCTACTTGGAAGTCGGTGGATAAAGCTTATAAATACTGATTAAGTGGTGGATGATGATTACGTGGGTTAATAGAGGAATCTTGTGATCATGTCTTACTATTATGTCTAGACGTGTGGAAGCTCTGGTCAGATTGTATCAACTGGTGGAGTTTCAGTTGGACTTCTCTTATTTTAGAGCTATAAGTTTAAGTAGGTTCTAAGCTACATAAAAAAAAATGTAAGACATGAACATGGGGTATAAGTCCTACAAGTCAAAGTGAAGTGTAATGGTTAGATGTCAACATGAGGTATAAGACCTACGATTGGCATGAAGAAATGTTTGTAGAAAAACCACGAAACATAATAGTTAATGTGAAAAGTATAATCTTATGTAATATAGTATGTGAAGATGAACTAATCAAATGTGTTAGTCTATTATAATAGTGACAAAATGGAAAATACCGAAAGGAATGTAGGAACTCCCGATGATCATTTTAGATAGGGTCAAGCGAATCTTGGAAACAATGACACAAACCATGAACAATGTTCAAGCCCAAAATGAAACCCAACAACAGGTACCTAACCCCCACACACCTCATGGCCACGAGTAGCCCACTGATGGTAGAAACGCTGTGACTCGTAAGATGTTTCAGGACTTCAAGCCCCTAAAGTTTAACGGGTTTGCAACAACGATCGATGCTGATGCATGGGTTTTAGAAATGGAACGAATCTTCATAGTTCTTTCTTTTACTAAGGAGCTACATATCGCTAGTGGCTCCTAAAGAAAAAAAAAAAAGAAGCCTTCGATGACCTGGACACGATTCTTAGAAGTATTTTATGACTAATACTTCCCGCGGTCTGTTAAAAATCAAAAAATTGTAGAGTCTGTAACCCTCAAACAAGAAAACATGACTGTGGCGAAGTATGAGGCTAAATTTATGGAGTTAGCTTGCTTTTCACCACACGCGAACATCACAGAGGATTTATGGGCTAGGAAATTTGAAAGTGGTCTAAGGGAAAATATCAAGTATAGGATCGAGCCCTTTGAACTTCTAACCTATAATGAAGTGGTAAACCGTGCCAAAAGTTTTGAAAGGACAAGAGATGAAATAGCTAAGAAAAAGAACAAGAGAAAAGTCGAATCTGCAACCCAAGCAAAAAAGAAGCCTACATTCGGGGCTAAAAATGCAGTCTCCACTAACGAGAAAAATAACACTGGTCATAGGATTTCAGATGTTCCACTCTGTCCCACTTGTCAAAGCATCGCCTTTTCCCTACTGGTGATTCTCGGGCGCCTGTTATAAGTATGGACAAGTTGGGCATCTTATAGAGGATTGTCCAAAGTGGACTCATACTGGCAAAGATCCTACTGTAGTTGCCTCATCAACTATACTCCAAAACCCACAACCACAACAAAAAAGAAACAAAAAGGGGGCAAGGAACCCCTGAGGTACATATGAGTATACGAGATTTATTCTGATGTTGCACGAACCCCTATTGGTCAAATAGGTACCTTGTCAAATATTTAGTTGATTCCATATCTTAATTTTCTTGTCATTTAGATTGACTTTCAAGACCACTATGACCTATAATAATAATAATAATAAAAAAAAAAACAATCTAGATGTGAGTCTCTAGCACGAATTGGGATCGCAAATGACATGGAATGTTAGTAACAAATGTCAAGTAATAAAAGTTAGTAACATTAAAGGCACACACTGTCCTAGATACCAATAATAAGGAGGGGGAATTAAGTTCTTTCACCGATTACAAACCTCTGAGTTTTGATGACAAAACTCTTTTAAAGGAGGAGGTGGAATGTAACGCCGCGACCCAATTACGTTAGGTGACAATATATAGTTAGGTTACCAAGAGCACACATATGAAATGAAGCCAAAACATTAAGTATGTAAAGTGAGTGAAATGTGTCGAATATACATATATACATATTTGAATTAATGTGTATATATAAATAAGCACTAAATGTATATGCATATGTAAATGTGCATATATATATATATATATAAATGGCTTATATAACCATATGTGTGTGTGTCTGTGTGTAGGAATATTATGGAAGAAAAAAGAAACTAAAAGGCTAACCTTAAGCGTGTACTAGCAGATCTAGGCTGGTGTGGCAAGAGAAAAAAAAATGAGGTTAGCCAGTTGTTGTAGCTGGAAGAAGGTGACCACATGGGTTAGTGGCTAGGGAAATGAAAAATCGAGAGAGAGGAAGAAATTGAGTAGTTGGGAGATGAGAAATAGATAGAGGATGATCTGAGAGAAGGGAAGGAAGAGAAAGGGCATAAAAGAGGAAGAAAGACGGCTGGTAGAGAGAGAAAGTGAGAAAGAGGAAGCTGGTTCAAGCTCAACATAGGTAAATTCATAATTCTTTGTTTTCCTTTGAGTTTCTATAGTAAAATAGAATAACTATACGGTTGGAAATAAGGCTGAGGGATACTGAAAGTACCCAACACTACGGAGCCACCATTAATGGAGCTCCAAGGTTTACCCAGAAATTAACTTGAACCAAACTTTTATTTTCTAAACAGTGCCTTTAACTAGACTGAAAGTGGAACCCAATACAAAAAGAATCGATTCAATTAGCTCAGAAATGAGCATTTTATAGAGAGTTGCAAGTTTTTAAGATAATCGGCCAACCTATGTAAACTAACATTAAGCTGGTTTTTAAAGTCCTAGACATGTAGATATTCGAACAAGGATCACAACGGTCCAAAAATGGTGAAAAATGGCGACCAAATGAAGGAGAGCCATTGAAAAATCAAAGTTCACTAAAAATTCAGACTAGGCGATTCCGGCCGTTTCACTTGATAATTTTGGACCAAAATGGTATTAATGCATTTCCCTTCAGGTTTAGATCGATTTAGCACCAAAGGAAGCTTGAAAATTGTGAGAAAAAGATATTTAAAACTAGGAAATTCCAAGTTTATGACCACCATTGCTGGAGACGATGATCTATGACTCGTTAGAGAATACGAGATGGTCGGACCCAAGTGAGGTGGGTCGGATTCCGGGTTCGGGTCAAGTCCAACCCATGCACTATTCAGGTTGCATATGCTACTTCATTTTGAGGTTTAATTAAAATGCGGCCGTTTGTTTACACGATTAAGAAATTGGCCAAGGTTAGACAGGGATGGCTTATCCCGATTTGTGTGCCTTGTTCGCTATTTGGATTTGAAATCAGGTGAAAAAAAATGGGTAAATGCTAATGCAGGGAATTGAACCCTAGACCACACACGACCTGAGCCTTACAACTAGGAGGGCTACCATCACGCCACTAATTGTGGCTAGTACTTATAATGTAAATTAAATATATATAATATTAAATTTTATTAATTTAATAAATTGAATTAAATAATGCTAATTAAACCAACAAAGGGTCTATCTTAGCATTTTTGACTCTCTGGGCCCAATGGTGGGGTCCATTTTACCAAACAAGAATCCAAAAAATTACGCACGTAAATTACAATAATGATGATAATGACCTTAGTGATACCCGAATCCGATTAAATGTCAAAGAGGGTATATTGTGACTTTCTTTAACATTTTGGACTCAATGGTAGGATCCACATTGCCAAATTAAGTATTGAAAACACTATAGGAAAAGACACTATTAGCGACGCATAAGTGTGTCGTTAATAGTAGTCACATGCGTCGCTAAAGATATTTAAGGACGGACAAATGGGCGTCGCTACACAGTGTCGTAAATAGTCGTGTCGCCAATACTATTCATGACGCACACACTTATATGCGTCGCTAAAGGTAACTATTAGCGACGTTCACATGGTGTCGCTAATAATCAGGCATGGGCGTCGTGAATACTATACATGGATGCAATGAGCGTCGCTAATTGGACCTATTAGCGACGCTCATTGGGCGTCGCTCATTTGAACCTTTAGCGACGCACATTGTGCGTCGCAAATAGTTTATTGCTTGAACCTTTAGCGCCGCTATTAGTGTATTGGCATTCTTTAGCGACGAATGTGAAGCGTTGCTATAAATTAATTTCTTTGCTTTTAGCGACGCCTGTGTGTGCGTCGCTAAAAGTTTTTTTTTTCATCATATTTTGACCTGAATTATTTGTTTTATTTGTTATTTTATTCCTGTTTAAACTTGTATCAATCATCTTGATATACAATAAAATCTAAACATTCTGAAATGAAAATATATTAAAAAATAAAATTACATTTATATATATATATATTATACTAATTACTTACATTTGTAAAAGTACAATTTAACAATAAATACAAAAATAAAAAATAGTCTCAAAAAATGTAACTACAGATGTCCATGAAAAGAAAAAAAAATAAAAATAATAAGTCTCGATGCAAAACATAAAGACAGCGGCGCAATAATCTCGATCAATCTAAAATAAAGATCAAATGATATATATTAGAATACTTATTAAATATATATGAACATAGAATATGAATAGTTTTTTTTGTTACATGCATAAATAATAAGAACGGCATAAAGTAGCATAAGTTTCAAACCGTTGATTCGAACCGAGTGTCGTAAGTTTGTGCAAGTCTATTTTATCATGTCTGAGGTATTTGATGGGGTTTTGGGCTCGTTAGGTTGATATCCGATGTTTAGGTTCGTCAAAACTTCAAAATAGGCCTTTTTAGAGTAGCAACTTGCATAAGTTTCAAACCGGGTGATCTGAACCAAGTGCCTTAAGTTCGTACAAGTCTATTTTATCATTTGTGAGGTGTGTGATGGGGTTTTGGGATAGTTGGACCGATATTCGGTGTTTTGGTTTTTTGGAGCAGGAACTTACATAAGTTTCAAACCGGTGATCTGAATCGAGTGCCATAAGTTCATGCAAGTCTATTTTATCATTTGTGAGGTGTGTGATGGGGTTTCGGGATAGTTAGGCTGATATCCGGTGTTTTGGTCCGTCAAAACCCCAAAATGGACCTTTTTAGGAGTAGAAACTTGTATAAGTTTCAAACCAGTGATCCAAAATGAGTGTCGTAAGTTCATGCAAGTCTATTTTATCATTTTTGAGGTGTGTGATGGTGTTTCAGGATAGTTAGGCTAATATCCGGTATGTTGGTCCTTCAAAATCCCAAAATAGACCTTTTTGGAGTGGAAACTTGCATAAGTTTCAAACCGGTGATCCAAACTAAGTTCCTGTAAGATCTTGTGAGTCTATTTTATCATTTTTGAGGTGTACGATGGGGTTTTGGGGTCGTTAGGCTGATATTTAGCATTTTGATCCGTTAAAACCCCAAAATGGGCCTTTTTTGGAGCTGAAATTTATAAAAGTTTCAAACCGGGGATTTTAGCCGAGTGCCATAAGTTCGTGTGAGTATATTTTATCATTTATGAGGTGTGTGATGGGATTGGTAGGTTGATATCTGGTGTTTAAGTCTATCAAAACCCCAAAATGGGCATTTTTAGAGCAAAAACTTGCATAAGTTTCAAACCGGTGATCCGAACGTAGTGCTGTAAGTTCATGCAAGTTTATGTTATCATTTGTGAAGTGTGTGATGGGTTTTCAGGGTAGTTAGGCCGATATCCAGCATTTTGGTCAGTCAAAACCCTAAAATGGGCCTTTTTGGAGCTAAAACTTGCAAAAGTTTCAAACCAGGCATCTAAACCGAGTGTTGTAAGTTTGTGCAATTCTCTTTTATCATTTGTGAGGTGTGTGATGGGGTTTCGGGGTCACTAGGCCGATATCTAGCATTTTAGTTTGTTAAAACCCCAATATGGGCCTTGTTGGAGTTGACAGTTACATAAGTTTTTAACGGTTATTAGAACTGATGAAATTAAGTAAGTCCGTGCAAGTCTATTTTCATATGTGAAGTGTGTCATGCCATTTCTAGGCCATTAGTCTGAAATCCTTTTTTTTTTACGTAACATTTTCTATAAATAATAAATACACCAAAGTAATTAATTTTAAAAACTTACCAAGGCTGAACAGAGTCTCCCTGTTGGCTAAGGACCGTCTACATAAGAGTCTCTAGCTAGGTCTAGTGAGCCTGGAGCTCTGTTATCATCTGCTCCAACTGTGCATTCCGTCTCTCAACTGCCTCAGCTCTTTAGATGGCTTCGTGAAACCTAGCATCGCTCTCGACGGTAGAGGACGATGTCATCGGCTCCATCCCACTCCCTAAGCCACGCACATATCCGCGCCTCCTACCCAGAACAGTCTCTAGTATCTAGTCATCGATCAGCAGATGCTCACCCTCAGGGGTCGGCTGAGCACGCAGTTGGACCATCTCCTCCTATAAAAACATAAATATATGTTACAACTTTTATAACTTTAGATTAATATTAAATTAGTAATACTGGTATATATACATAAAAAACTTACATAATTAGGTACTGAAATCAGTTTTCAAAATGGATAATTATTTGTGTATTGATTCAAGAAAAGCAGATGGGATATTCTTAGTTTGTCTACCTATCTCGACATAGACACTATGAATTGCCAACCTCAAATCAAGATTAACCAACTAAGATCTGAGTTTGTTTTGCTAACCAACATGTGGGTCTACTAATTAAACCAAATCTCTCTTTTTTTTTTTTTTTTTCTTTAAGATGGATCATTATTACAAAGTTAAAAATTTATAAATAGGGGTAATTTAGACAACAATAAAAACTTCTTTTCAGTTTGAAAATTTTCAAACAAAAAATTTAATTTTGTTGTAACTTTCTTATCCTTTCTTTCATAACCAAATAAATATAGAAAAAATTAACTTTATTTTCACTTTTCTTTCTTTTTCTTTCTTTACTAGTACTTTCACTTTCTAGCATTTGTTTTCTCCTAACCAAATGAAGTTCGCTTTCTAACATTTGTGTTTTTTTAACTAAATGAAGCCTAAGAGTATCAAATTAGCTTAAAATGATAATTTCATTTAATATTTTTTTATCAATTTGGTTTAGTTTTGGACCACATATTATAGTTTAATACTTTAATCTAAACACAAAAGTAAAATATATATTTGAAAACATAGTTTAATTAATTATTTTTTCTTAATAATTGAGTTCAAAATTATTCACTTACTCTCGATATATTACACCTGAATTAATAAATATTGAACAAATATGGAGGGCACTGACTATCTATCTGGTAGCATGCATGCCAATTCATGCTTAACAAAATAATGATCAAGCCATGTGATTTACAAGGTATTTTTGGACTTGCTATGTCACGCCCCAAATTTACACGAACCCGGGGGTGAGCGAAATGAAATAGGAAATGGAAATAAAAGTCAATTTAATCGGTTCAATTAGACAGACATTCAATTCTTCAACATATAAACACATAAAGTACATTCGATAAACATATTGTCCATATCATTTGGACTTAAGCCCTTACATCACAAAATATGCTCCGAGGCCAAATATACATCCAAGTTCATTCCCCCTCCTGTCTTCAAGACTTCATTAAGTCTCATGTACCAGGGGTGTCATCTGTAATATGATATCCCACGAATGGGTCAACTCAACTGCTAGTATGATACAATGCTAATGCAAGGGACAAAATTAAGGCGTAGCATGTGCAAATGTACATTTATATTTACATGTCTTTCAAATCATCAATGCAGTATATTAATGATATGCGGGACGCACCCACGCAAACTCTATGCCACACCCACGTCTCACTTTACAGTCCTTCCCTGCTCGCATGAGTACCAATGGCCGATTTTGGGTTTTTCACCACAGGATCCACACCCTCATAATGCACAGCACCAAGTGCTCAACCCACACTATGTCTCAAGGAATCACACTATGCCAATATGCTTTGATTCCACCATGCCATAATGTAGCCTCAATGAAATATTTTACCAATACATGTAGCATTATTTAAACTAATGCATTATACTTAGAACAATAATGGCATTTAAATCACACAATTCCTTCCACATGTATGCATGTTATTCACAATCAATTTAAACAAATGCTCAAGTCACATATTTCACAATCTCAACGATTCTCGAAGAATATAAATCACACACTATGCTATCACATAGAATATACATATAGTCATGGTTCACGTTTGTCACTTAATCAAACTCCCAAGGAAATAACAAGGAACACATAAGCATGTAAGTAATCAAATAAACATATAAACCATTGAATCAATATGGAAATCACTCCAAAACTTAATTCTGTTTCTTACTTAGCAAAATATCATACCTGATGGGTTGGTCTTAACCCTAGGAACTTGTGCTCGCTGTGTAGCCGAACTAATCAATGAGAATGTAGTCCCTTTCACTATCTCCAACTGGAAGGTCTAGACTGCATTCTCCTTGCCCTTTGGTATTCCTAAAATCATTGCGACACAACTCAGTCTATCTCTACTTGAATTATGTTATTCATCAAATTTTATGTTTTTATATCATGAGTTCCTATTTTACTAGAATAAATTGTACCATTGGGTTCGGAACATCGAACAAAGTCAATTTAGGCTTTTATGGAATTCAATTCAGGCATTTGTACTAAAAAGGGCAAAATGGTCATTTTACACTTTTACAGGTTCTTACTTCTTGAGACCCCTTTTTATAAATCGGACTTCTACCATTGAGTTCAGAATATTCAAAATAATAAAATTTCACTATTCTTTCATTTTAATTGAGGTTCGTTTGATTACACTTTGACTTAGGGGCAATTTGGTCATTTTTGGTATTCCTATGGGTATTCTATTTTTCGGGACCTTGCTTCGCAAAATGGCCCTCACCGTTGGATTCAGAATGTCCAACACATTAAGAAAACACTAATGACTTGTTTAGTTTGGACTCCGGGTCATTTCGACATATTTAATTTAATTAATTAAATTATTTATTTAAGTATAATATACATACATATATATATATATATTGGGGAATAAGTTGGCACCGGTGGTACCTGTCCAACTGGCCATACGCTCCTCACGCAACCCATAGGTCTCAGGTTCAACTCTCAGCCCCTGCACACCCCCTTTTTATTTCATTTTAATCACTGTTTATATAATATATATATATATATATATATATATTTTTTTTTTTTTAATTCAGGATTTATCAACAAGGGTATACGTGGCTTAGTGGTGGAAGGTGGAGGCTTGGGCTTTGGGCGTCTCACGTTCAAACCCCTGGGGCCGCACCTCTTGTTATTTTATATATATATATATATATATATATATATTTTCCTTAACTCTTAGTCCCAAATGGTGGACAGCCCATTAAATCTGAACCGGATAGCCCAGCCCAGTTTCTAAAACAATTTCGATTTCATAGCCTTATGACCAAATGGTCTAAACACATTTTTTTAAACCCAACTCCAAAACGACATTCTGATCGTCTTCTCCGGTGACCTTGCCAACGCCGGTCACCGGAAAACCATAGTAGCCCCTCTATTTTTTTTTTTTTTCATGTTTTTGACATCGGTTTTCATTGTTTTACATCTCAAATTGATCCTAAGAACTTCAGGGTTTCATTTAGGGCTACTTCTAAACTTTAAACACCACCACTTTCGACACATCCACTGGGTTTCCGGCCATGCACCGGCCACTAAAAATGGTCATAGAATGGTCATTCCTTGACCATTTTCCCTCATTCAAAGTGTTATGGAACCCTCAGAACAGTCTCTTTCATTTTTCATTCATAAAACCAAGCTTGGTTTCTATTTTCCCTTTCTAACCATTTTGACAGCCATGACTCTCTCTCTCTAACCTGTAACTTAACCTTTTTAATTCATCTCTTCATTATTTTACTTGGTTCCTTTTGTATAAATTCCCAAATTTTATACTATCCAAGGCCCTCAAACTATAACTAAATTATCATGCTTCAAAATAGGTTATATACATAGAAAATTCTAGAGAGAGAAAATAAATGGGTTTGTGATTTTACCTCAACAATGGCACCTCCCTCTCCTTGCTTTGCCTCTAACTTTCTCCTAATGCATCCAGGGTCAGGTTAAGGCAATCATGCAACCTTCCCCCCTTTCTTCTTCTTCTTCTCCCTTCACTTTCTCTCTCTACCTCACTTTCTTTCTCTATCCGAACACACACAATGCAAGTCTGACTTGTACAGCCCCTCCTTACACTGTCTTATACACTCAATGCACTCAATTGCTCCTTTCTGATCTTCCACACACACACACAATGTACATAGCACACACTCATTGTGTTGATATATATATATATATATATACACATACACACATATACACATGTATTGTACACTGTACACTCACTTACACACACAATTACCACACTCCTATTCTGATTTGCATTAATTGGGGTTGTGTGTGTTTTGGACCATATATATATACATATTATATTTCACACACACACACACACACACTTCGTGCACACATGTAAATATATATATATATATATATACATTTAATTTTTTTTCTTTTTTTTTTACATTGCCATAAGCTTATATTTATTTATACACATACACATTATAATATATACTTCCACACACACATACTAAATTACACATAGTTATACACTTACACCCATTCACATATATACATGTATATTTATTCATATTTATATTTATTTGTATATATATATATATATATAATATTTTCCATAGTTTAATTTAATTGAAAGCAATGAAAAATTAAAGAAATTCAAATAGTGCTCTTTTTTTTAAAAAAAAAAATTATTCCCATTTTTCAAGTCTTTACATGTTATGTTCTCTAAATATACAAGGTATTTTTGGACTTGCTATGTTCTCATTAGAATGATCAAGCCATGTGATTTACAAGGAGTTACTGTTACTGATCTTAGAGGTTATCTGCTTTAGAAGATCTCTATGTGTGTGTGTGTGTGTCTCGGCAAGATGATAAGCAGAAGTAGTTTTCTGCAGCCAACTGAGATGCATTAATGTCAAATTGCTCATAAAGGTACAATGCTTAGACCTAAACTACAGCTAGAGGTTGAAGTGTGACAATATCAATCCCTTCTGGTAGCTTTCACATACATTTTTTCCTTTTAATCAAACCATAATTTTATACCTTTATGAGGTAAATTTTGTACTCACTATATATGACATATATATCATAAGGCTTTATTTTTGGACTCTTGATTATAGAATATGCATTCTTGTTCAGTTTGCGTACATATTATCCTTCAAAATTATAAATGTGGTTTAATTTGTTTGAAGGCAACGCTATTTTTTGACGAATAAGCAAGAAGTTAAAAGTGGAGTACAAATGTGATCAGTGTCAGCAATTCTGAGTTGATATAACAGAACATAAATTTGGCAGTAGTGAATGGCAACAATTAAATCTGCATCCTAATATGCAAAAACAATTCATCACCTAAAAAGAAAAGGAATGCAGAGTTTTTACCACAAATCTCATTGGAAGGCACGACTTTCCAACACCGGAATCTCCAATCAAAAGCTTAACACAATAATCACTGCAAGATAAAGAGCACAAGTCAAAATCTAAACCTAGTTCAAGAAAATATAAATCAATTGCAAAAACAATCTTCAACACAAAAATAAGAGAAACCCATTATATAGGTGAAGAACATACAAAGAAAAGAATTCTCAAAAACGCAAATGTCTCAACAAATGCAACCCTAAATTTGTACAAACCAATTCTGTACAACAATTGTACTCAAATAAAATGAGAGATGGAGAGAAATTTCAGAATAAATTGAAATTTAACAAAAAAGAAAAAAGAAAACATCTTACCTGAATTAGGGTTTTGAACGGAGAAGAAGAGGGAAAAGGGGGTTCGACTATTGTGTGTTGTGGTCGAAATAGGGGCGTGCAGAGGAAAAAAAATGAATAAGAAGCAATAGGTTGACTATCCACATTATAAATGGGGGACTTACTGTGCGTCGCAGAAATATCAATAAGCCGACGTCGTTCCACTAATACAAATATTAGCGATGCTCACATGCGCGTCGCTAACTTTTGGCGACGCACAGTTCGTCGCTAATAAATTATTGGTTGTCGCCAAAAGCTTCCCGCCTTTTTTTTTCACGCAGGAGAACCCTTTTTCCCTTTTTTTAAGTACGCACACATTGGGCGCCGCTAATAGTGTCTTTTGGCGACATATTATATGTGTCACAAATAAGGTGCATCACAAAAAAAATATTTTTTTGTAGTGAAAATAGAAAACATAAAGATGTAAGATTACTAAAATATCAGTGATGGTAAATTAGTATAGGATTATACCCGAGTGAGGATATGGGACCTACCTAAGGATTTTAGGGGTTATTGAATTCAGAAATGGCTCGAAACCAACTAAGAATATTAGTTTAAAGATGATTTGAGCTAAGTAAATATTAATAGACTTTAGTAACTTGTGTTTTAGGAAAACAATTGGAAAGAAAAAGCAAACTCCTAATGAGGAACCCAAGGCCCAAGGTGAGTAATCCTGAATTTTGAAATGGAAATTTTACTTCCAAATTTATGAATTGCCCTCTTTTGAATACAAACTATTTGAACTTCTTGTTGCAAGCAGGCGACATGTTTGATTTGAAGTATGCTACAATACATGTTTTAATATCGTTGATTATTGAACTCCTACTTTTGCATGCTTGTGAATCTTTATTGTCAAGTTATGTTTTAAATTGTTCTCAAATAACATATTCTTGGAAAGCAAGTTTTGAACATGTGATTCCTGATTTGCAAAATGGTAATACAATATCATTGTGCATAAGCTTGTGAGATCCTTCGGGACTCACCACGAGATTGTGAGACCCCTTGTGACTCACCATAAGAATGTGAGATCCTTTGGATTCACCACGAGTATTGTTCACAAGAAGACATGGAGATCTCCTACGAGAATTTGTTTATAGATAAAAATATATATCCACATGTAAAACATTAAAATCTGGGTTGACACGGATTTCCCTCGAAGTGATAACAAGATCAGTAAAGTAAATGGCCGAAGGTTTTCAAACCCCCATTTATATAAATAGATTTCATATCTCTACTTTACGCAATGAAAAGTATTTGTGCAACCTCATCTACATGAATTTTGTTATTTGCAACACTTAGCTAAGAAATGGCAATCCAATTTAAGTATTTGACATTTGAAAATCCTTGTGCAAAAGCCATGTGTTAAATTCCTATAGTTTTAACTTTTGATTCTCTTTTGTACCATGTGTATGTTATACGTGTACAATTGATAGCTAATGAACTTTGTGAACTCCTTTGGTTTATATTTATCGTAAATGCTATCAATTGAAAACCCATAACAAAGGGAATGAATTACTCACGAGATTTTCAAAAAGCTCACATGGATTTCACCCATGTATGTTACATGTGATGATAATGAGTGGGAAGTCATACCGTACTGGTGAAAGACGATTAAAACTTTATATCAAAGGAACTATTTTTGATATAGATAGTAACAACAGACTTTTGGCCCTACTGGTCAAAACCTTTACTAAGCAAGGATTGGATACAAAGGAGAATGGATCTTCCATAATTTTTGTACTAATGTTGTGGAACAACAATGTGTAACTTTCCTCTTTTGTAAAAACTTGACTTTGTAATATGAACATATATGGTAAGATATGTATATACTTAGTGTGTCTAGAAGTTCTAATCGGGTAGTTGTGTATATGTTTCTGATGCTTTCGCTTTATTTTATTCCTCTGTATTGGTTGCACTACCGCCTAAGTCTGTTCTAGCCCTCGGGTCGGGGTTGCATTCCCTAATCCGTATAGGGTCGGTTTGGGGATGTGACAACTAATGGGTTCCCTTGAGGCACATAAGTAAAGAGTGAGAAGGTTCTCAAATCAGCCCTAGGAGCAAGTTTTCCAATATATACTCAACATCTCAAAAGAGGATCAAGAAAATGAGGGAATGAGCTCAACTCAAAAGTGGGTCAACAAGGCAAATGATGTGGAAAACAAGCGGGGGGAAAACGAAAAGGCCACACCAATCAAATAAATTCTAACGATAACTCTGACTCTTAGTGCTTTATTTAGAAAAAGGTTTGGACATGCATATAAAAATTGCAAATTTAGATGTATGAAGTACAAAATCCCAAACCACTCTCAAAGAGATTGTTGGTTTAATAAGAATAAAAAGGAAAAAGGATCAATCAAATTTTTTTGAAAAAAATGAAGCAGATTAGTTATTTTCAAGTATGAGTGCTCAACAAGAATAAAAAAATATATGGTATTTGGATAGTGGATGTAACAATCATATGATAGGGAATTGGAATATTTTTTTAAAGCTAGATGAGAAAGTCACCGCTCAAGTAAAGCTCGGAGACGGAAAGATGTAGAATGTTTGAGGAAAATGAGTTATTATTCGTATAGAGGGAGGTAACAAAAAAAATATTTCTAGTGTTCTACATGTTCCCGTGCTTAATCAAATTTTACCCAGTGTCGAGCAATTGACATAAAAAGGATATGTAGTCAAATTTAAAAATGGAATGTCTCCAGATAAATTTTTTGCTCTTACAATGTCGTTGAAAGAAAATATTGCCTTAAAAGGCAAGAAAATTAATGAATCTATGGAAAAATGCATAGATTGCCATTTCTAAAAACTTTTTGGAGAGCATGGCTCCATTCAAATTGGTACATGTAGATATTTGTGCCAACCCAAATGCCATCCTTGGGAAAAAAGATATATTTTATTCTCTTTGTTGATGACTTTATAAGAATGATGTGGATTTATTCGAGCAAAAATTGGAAGCCATTGGTGTATTTCTCTAGTTCAAAGAATTTATAGAAAGAAAAAGTGGCATACTACTCAAGACTGATTATGGTGGAGAATTCATCTATATCCCAATCTAGAAACACTACAAAGATAAAGGCATGAAGAGACAAACACACTCCTCAATAGAATGGTATCATTAAATGGAATAATCGAACAATTGTTGAAATGGCGCAAAGTATGCTGAAAGGAAAAGGGCTTCCAAACAAGCTAAAGAAGATGTGAGAAACCAGCCAAGCATTAGCTCAATTCCAAGTTCGACTCCAAGTCAAATCTCAACGTCTTTCCTATCTAGGTAACCAAATAAATGTCCATCTAGTCAATCATTAACTGATTTTGAGACTCCAGCACAGAAGGTATGCTCATTGACTGATATTTATCAATCTTGTGACATTGAACCTTTTACTTGTCAACCTTAAAAATTTGAAGAAGCACCAACAAAAAGAAGTCTAGATAAAGGCAATGGATGGATAAATAGCAACAATTGTAACAACAGTTGGGAGCTCATGAATCTACCCAAAGGAAAGATGTAATTGGTCTGAAATGGGTCTACTAGACCAAATACAAAGAAGATAGCTTAATTCAAAAGCACATGGGCAAGCTAGTTGCAAAAGTATATTCATAGCAACTTGGCATTGATTCTAATGAAACATTCGCACATGTTGCTCATGTGGAAACAATACGGATGATTCTTGCCTTGGCCATTCAAATGGAACTCTAGGTATTTCAACTTGATGTAAAATCAACATTTCTAAATAGAGAACTAGAAGAAAAAGTTTACGTGGTCTAATCACAAGGTCATGTGGTGGATGAAAAAGAAAATAATGTCTATTAACTGCACAAGGCACTATAAGATCTCAAGCAAGCACCTCAGGCCTGGAATAGTAAGATTGACAAATATTTCTAACAAAATGGGTTCCAAAGAAGTCTAAGTGAGCCATTATTGTATGTGAAGAAAGAAGGAGTAAAGGACTTTCTCATCATCTTCATTTACGTTGATGATTTGATATATACTAGCACTAATCCAACAATGGTTCCAGAATTGAAGAAGGCTATGATGAAAGAGTATGAAATGATAGAGTTGGGCCTCATGAGATACTTTTTTGGGAAACAAGTTTGGCAATCAAAGAGAGAGATATTTATCTCTTAAGAAAAATATCTTGAATATTTTCTCAGAAGGTTCAACATGTTTAATTGCAAGCCAATTGCCACTCCAATTGCCTTAAATGAAAAATTATAGCTGAAGGATGACAAGGAAAAGGTTGATGCAACTATCTACCATTGGTTAGTTGGCTAGTTAATCTACCTCACAAATACCAAGCCATATATCGTTTACTCTATAAACCTTATTTCAAGGTTTATGAGTGTGTTGAGAAAGCTCCATTACGCAACAACTAAAAGAATCTTATGCGATCTTTAAGGAACAAAGAAGCTCGGTATCAAGTACGTTAAAGAAAATGACAACAGCCTTATAGGCAACACAGAAAGTGATTGGGTAGGATCACTGGATGATCGAAAAAATAATTCAGGGTAGATTTTTTGCATTGGTTCTAAGCTAATATCTTGGAGCTCTAAAAAGCAAAAGATAATTGCTCTATCATCAGCAAAAGTTGAGTACATAGCAGTAATGAATGTAGAATGTGAAGCTATTTGGCTAAGGAGGATTCTTGTAGATACGCTACAAGAAGAGGAAACTTCAATGACCATATGTTGCGATAACATGTTAGCAATTTCAATGAGAAAAAATCTAATGTTCCATAGTCACACAAAGCACATTGATGTAGAATAGGTTATGGAAGAATTCAATTCCTAGCACATCATTGCGTGCGACGCCAGAATGGTTGGAATGGCATGAAATTCGGTGGGTGTCTTAGAAACGATGCGTTGATCAATACTCATCGCTTTGCCATGACGTATGCCACTTTTTGGGCAAATTCCTTCATTTTGGCCTTCAAAAACGTGTTTTTGCTATTTATGGTAATAATGTGCTGTTTGCGTTCGGGGAGTTACAATTGTCATTTGGAGTTGTCCTTTTGGTAGTTTACTGCTTAATTTTAGGATTTTTTTATTTATGCTTTTAATTAGAATATTTATATTTTTGAAATTTTTTGTATTTTTCCTTATTTTAATTATTGCTTTCCTAGTCCTAGTCGAATTAGGGTTTGCTGCCTATATAAAGGCTGTTATTTTCATTGTAAGGTTAACTTTTGAATCAATAAAAATACTTTCTTATGAGATCTTATTCTCTATGCTCGTGGATTCGAGTGTGTTACCTTTGTTTGCGGATTCGGATGATTTTCCAAGAAACAAGCGGTGTCTTATTTCTTCACAAGCTTCCGCTACGTCAGTTGGTATCAGAGCGGGCTTAATCCTGTTCAGATGGCGAACGCACAGAACGAAAGCGAAATCCTTGACGGCGGTGACTGTGAGAGAGATATGGTTACAGGGGCTGAATTCAAAACTTTCTAGCGGAGACCCAACAGGCGCAACGTGAGACCCAGCAAGCATTGCGGGAAATCTAAGCAGCTCTTGCTAGGCTGATGGCATGGAATAATCAGCAGGGCAACTATCCTATGGGTTGTCAACCGTACCGAGAAAGGGCTGAAGTTGTGCGTGAACGCCATCCAGAGATTCCACGTAGGCAACTAGCCTATGAGGATAACCTGAGTGAGGATGAGGAAGATGCTGAGGCTAGATTCCAGAATAATCGGAAGGGTTACCAAGAGGAGCAGGACCGACAGACCTTTCGTATGAAGATGGACCTGCCCAGTTTTAATGGTCAACTTTAGATCGAGGGGTTTCTTGATTGGCTGGTATTAGTCGAGAGACTTTTTGATTATATAGATATTCCTGAAGATAAAAAGGTGAAATTAGTCATGTACAGATTATTTGGGGAAGCTTCTGCTTGGTGGGAGCAGTTGCAAATTACACAGATGCGACAAGGAAAGGGGATGGTTTGGACATGGGCTAAGATGAGGCGACTGTTACGATCAATTTTGCCTCCAAATTATGAGCAGATTCTGTTTCAACAATATCAGAATTGTAGGCAGGGGAGTAGAATAATTGAGGCTTACCTAGAGGAATTTCATAGGTTGTCGTCGCATAATAACCTGTTGAAAATAGATGCGCAACAAGTTGCTAGGTTTGTTGGGGGGCTGCATTGGGCTATACAGGATCGAGTTGCAATGAAAACAGTCTACACCTTAACTGAAGCCGTTGCATTGGCTATCAAGGCATAAACTCAATTGGACAGATCAAAGGCGACGGTCGTAGCATGAAATTTTGTTGATTCTAACCGTGCTGCAGTAAATAAAGGAAAAACCCCAAATATTCAACCACCTTGGTCTAACACCACTTGCGGAACAGGTAGCAGTAGGGGTCCTTCAAAGCCAGCCAACACAGTTCCACCAGAAGTGGCACCTCGTAACCCTTATGCTCGTCCGGGGTCCAATAAGTGCTATAGATGCTTACAGCCAGGGCACCATTCCAACGAGTGTCCTAAAAAGGGTACTTTTAACTTAGTGGAGCCAGAAGAACATGGCAGATTTCGAGACAGAAGAGGACGAGAATGAAGCGCCCTACACTTATGAAGAGGAGGAGGTAACAGGTGGCGACGAAGGAGAGCTGCTGTCACGTTCTCTGGTGGTTCAATGACTTTTGTTAGCACCAAAGGGGAAAGAACCATCTCAGCGGCATAATATATTCTGAACCAGATGTACTGTGAACAAAAGGGTTTGTGATGTCATTATTGATAGTGGCAGTAGTGAAAATATAGTGTCAAAAACAATGGTTACCAAGTTGGGCTTGCAGACTGAGAAACACCCTTCACCGTATAAGATTGGCTGGATAAAACGGGGTGCTAAAGTAAAGGTAACTGAAATCTGCCACATTAAATTTTTAATTGGGAAGAATTATGCAGATAAGGTTGTGTGTGACGTGGTGGAGATGGATGCTTGCTATATGATTTTGGGATGAACTTGGCAGTTTGATGTGGATGCTACGTATAGGGGTTGTGATAACGTATATGTTTTTATGAAAGGGGGCCTAAAGATCGTTTTGGGACCCATAAAGGAGGAATTTGTAATTGTTGAACCGAAGTCAAAGGGCAAGTCAGTATTTCTTGTGGATGCGGGTGAATTCATAGAAGAAACTAAGGAATTTGGAGAGATTTTTGCTGTGGTAGTTGGGGGAGAAGTTAGCAAGGAGTCTATGGAAATTCCACCAGCACTTAAACCTTTGTTAGAGGATTTTCAGGAAATTATACCGTCAGAGCTACCAGATGGGTTGCCTCCTATGCAAGATATACAACATCAGATTAATCTCACACCAGGAGCTAGTTTGCCTAATCGTCCACATTATCGGATGAGTCCCAAGGAAAGTCAGATTCTACAAGAGCAGGTGCAAAAGCTTATCAAGAAGGGATTGGTGCAAGAGAGTATGAGCCCTTGTGCGGTACCAGCCTTGTTAGTTCCAAAGAAGGATGGCAGTTGGCACATGTGCATCAACAGTCGGGCATTCAACAAAATCACCATCAAATATAGGTTCCCTATTCCTCGATTAAAAGATATGCTAGACATGCTGGCTGGATCCAATGTCTTTTCAAAAATTGACTTACGGAATGGGTACCATCAGATTCGGATCAGGCCTGGAGATGAATGAAAGACTGCTTTCAAGACCAATGAAGGGTTTTACGAATGGTTAGTGATAGTGTTTGGACTTACCAATGTGCCCAGTACTTTTATGCGGCTCATGAACCAGGTATTGAAACCATTTATTGGGAAATTTGTTGTGGTGTACTTTAATGACATATTGATATATATCTAGAATGAATCTGACCATTTTACGCACTTGAGGGAGGTTCTTATAGTTTTGCAGCAAAATAAGTTGTATGTTAACTTAAAGAAGTGCAGCTTTATGACCAGCAGTTTGCTATTTTTGGGAGTGGCTAACTCCATAAACAGTGGGCGAGGTTCGTAGTTTTCATGGTCTGGCAACGTTTTACAAGCGGTTTGTTAGAGATTTTAACAGGATAGTCTTGCCAATTACTGAATGCATGAAGAAGGGAAAATTCCATTGGGGAGAGGAAACAAAACAGAGTTTTGCAATGATCAAGGAGAAATTATCATCTACCTCAGTTTTAGCACTACCAGATTTTGACAAGCTGTTTCAGGTAGAGTGCGATGCCCTATTGTTGGCATTGGGGCTGTACTTTCTCAAGAAGGCAGACCGATTGCGATTTACAGCTAGAAGCTCAGTGAAGCTCGCCAGAAGTGGTCTACTTATGAGCTGGAATTGTATGCTATTTTTCACTCCTCGAAGGTTTGGGAACACTATCTGGTGTAGAGGGAGTTTGTCTTATTCAGCGACCACCAAGTGCTGAAATTTATCAATAGCCAGAATAGTGTCAATCAGATGCATGCTCGTTGGATTTCTTTTATCCAACGCTTCACGTTCACTTTGAAGCATAAGGCCGGTCAATTAAACTGGGTAGCTGATGCCCTAAGTAGGAGGGCGTGGTTACTTGTCACATTGCGGGCTGAGGTAGTTGGATTTAACTATCTCAAGGAGTTGTATGCAGAAGATGAAGATTTTCAGGACATTTGGGCAAAATGTCAATCGGGTCTTTCCGTTGATAGAATGCATATTCAAGAGGGCTATCTATTTCGAGGCAACCAATTGTGCATCCCGAGGAGTTCACTACGAGATCAGATAATTCAGGAATTACATGGTGGAGGCTTGGGCGGGCACTTGGGTCATGACAAAATAGTAGCTCTTGCAGAGGAGAGGTATTATTGGCCCTAACTGAAACGAGACGTCGGTAGTCATGTTAAACGATGCCCTATTTGTCAGGCTGCCAAAGGCCAATCTCAAGATACGAGTTTGAACATGCCTTTGCCCATTCCAGCAGCACCTTGGGAGGATCTTTCCATGGACTGTCTTAGGCCTTCCGAGAACCCAACGCGAATTTGAGTCTGTATTTATGGTGGTTGATCGGTACTCAAAATTGGCTCACTTTATTGCTTGCAAAAAGACTTTAGATGCAGTGCACGTGGCCAATTTATTTTTTAAAGAGGTTGTTCGTTTGCATGGGGTTCCCAAATCCATCACTTTAGATAGGGACACCAAATTCTTGAGTCATTTTTGGCGGACCTTATGGAGGCGGTTTGACACATCCCTAAATTTGAGTAGTACGAGTCATCCTCAATCCGATGGTCAAAAGGAAGTGGTGAACCGCACTCTTGGGAATCTAATTCGCTGCATTTCTGGAGAGAAACCAAAGTAGTGGGATATTGCTCTAGCACAGGCTTAGTTTGCTTATAACAGTATGCTGAATCATTCTATTGGGAAGACCCCATTCCAAATTGTTTATTGTTGTCCTCCACGCCATGCCTTAGACTTGGTTCTTCTACCAAAACTTCCTGGTTTGAGTATTCCAGCAGAACAAATGGCGGATAGTATCAAGGCTATTCAAGAAGAGGTGCGGAAAAACTTGGAGGAATCTAATGCTAAATACAAGACAGTTGCTGATAAAAAGAGAAGGGCTCAAATCTTCAAGAAGGGGATCTAGTGATGGTTTATTTGCGCAAAGGGCGGGTGCCAGTGGGCACGTACAACAAGCTGAAAGACAAGAAATATGGTCCCTTCCAGATTTTGTGAAAAATTAATGATAATGCCTATGTTGTGGACCTTCCTACAGATATGGCCATTTCTCCTACTTTCAACGTTGTTGATTTGTTTGAATATCATCCTCCTGATGTGTCGCTTTCTCAATTACCTAACTTGAGGTCGAGTTCTTTTCAAGCAGGGGAAACTGATGTAGAACAGGTTGTGGAAGAATTTAATTCCTAGTACGGAATTATGTACGACGCTAGAATGGTCGGAATGGCGTGAAATTCGGTGGGTGTCTTGAAAACGCTGTGCTGGTCAATACTCATCACTTTGCCATGACGTATGCCGCTTTTCGGGCAAATTTCTTCGTTTTGGCTTTCAAAAGTGCGTTTTTGCTATTTATGGTAATAATGTACTGTTTGTGTTCGAGGAGTTACAATTGTTGTTTGGAGTTGTCCTTTTGGCAGTTTACTACTTAAGTTTAGGGTTTTTGATTTATGCTTTTAATTAGAATATTTCTATTTTTGAAATTTTTTGTATTTTTCCTTATTTTAATTATTGCTTTCCTAATCCTAGTCGAATTTGGGTTTGCTGCCTATATAAAGGCTGTTCTTTTCATTGTAAGGTTAAATTTTGAATCAATAAAAATATTTTCTTCTGAGATCTTATTCTATGTGCTCGTAGATTCGAGTGTGTTATCTTTGTTCTTGGATTTAGACAATTTTTCAAAAAATAGGCGGTATCCTATTTCTTCACAAGCTTCCGCTACGTCACACATTGAGCTTTGACATCACTTTATCAAAAATTTGGTGCATAATGGAGAGATTCAACTGGAGTTTGTCAATACCAAAGAGCAACTAGCTGATATATTTACTAAAGTCGTCGTCTCCGAAAAATTCAAAAAAATTCAACAATATATGAATATTACAAATTAAAAAGGGCTGTAAAAAAGATAATTTGTAATCTCTCAATGCTCTAGAACATTATAGGACGACAAGTATAATCGGTGAAGAATGGAAGTTGCTGAATATTTCGAGAATAATGGCTATCTCTATAAAGTAGGGTATGAGATGAACTGAAACTAAAATTTCTAGAATGACTGGCTGAAATTTAATCGAGCATGATGGTGAAATGGAAGTGTTGAGATTGTCGATTTTATGGAGAAATTCTGAAAGTTATACGATATTGGGAAATTAGTGGATAAAACTTGTAAATTTTTGTTCTTTTACAAATTCTAGAACATGTCTAAGGATATTTTAGTCAGTCAAGCCTTTCCAATTGTGATTAAGGCATCTAAGATTTATACTCTTTCCTTATCAATAAGTCAATACAATCGTTGCAAAATTATTACTATTGTGTGGACGCCCCTTGGGTGATTTTTGAGATGTGTTTATGCTACTTACACATTTAGTCGATTTTTTGCATCTATAAATAGAGGCCTACAAAGCCAATCATGATATCCATTCTGTTCAGGTTTAGGTTCAGTTTATGTGTATTCCTCTGGTTTATTCATATTTATTCTATTCTGGTTCCATTCTATTTTCCAAAAGACTAATGCTATAGAGGTTCATTACAAGAAACTAGTCTTTTCGCAACGCTTAACATCACAAATAAAAGAGACATCAAATGTCATTATTTGCGGCCAAAAAACAAAAGATTGTCACAATTAAAGATTTTTTGCTGTGAAATAATTTACGGCACATAAAAACATTACAGATAATAAATTATTTGCGACGAATATTTCAAGCGTTGCTAATAGTTACCTATTTGCGGCGCTTAAAAGCGCCGCCGCTAATATATTTAAAAATTATAATATATTTTTGTGACAGAATAAATTGCAACGCATAAAAATGTCTCAAATAACAAACTATTTGCTACGATTATTGTAAGTGTTGCTAATAAATACTTATTTGCGACGCTTATGAGTGTTGCAAATATTTTTAAAAAGTATACAATAAATTTTTTACGGTGAAATAATTTGTAACTGTCACGCCCCAAATTTTCACGAACCTTGGGAGTGAGTGAAAAACAAAATAAGAAAATAAAATAAAAGACAATTTAATGGATTAAATTAGACAAGCATTCATTTTCTTCAACATATAACCATATAAAGCACATCCCATAAACATGTCGTTCACGTGTCATTTGGGCTTAAGCCCTTACATCCCAAAAATCCTTCTAAGTTCATGTCTCCTCCACTCTGCAAGACTTCCTCAAGTCTCAAGTGCCGGAAGTGTCATCTGTAATATGATATCCCACGAATGGGTCAACGCAACTGCTGGTATGACATAATGTTAATGTAAGGAACAAAATTAAGGTATGGCATGTGCAAGTGTACATTTATCTCTACGTGTACATTTATAACCTACATTTCATCCAATTCATCAACATGATGCAAAGGCGGTATGCGTGACACACCCATGCAAACTCTATGTCACACCCATGTCTCGTTTACGGACCGCGTCCAATGGATCCCTGAGTACCAATGCAATGGCCAATTTTGGGTTTTTCACCATAGGATCCTAACCCTCATAATGCATAGCACTACGTGCTCAACCCACACTATGCTTTCAAGAATCACACATGCCAATATGCCTTGATTCCACCATGCAATCATGCAGTATAAATAGAGCATTTTACCAACACATAGAGCATGCTTTAAATAATGCATTCCACTTAAAGCAACAATCATAATATTTGAATCACCAAACCTCTTCCACATGCATGTATGCTATGTATAATCAATTTAAACACATACTCAAATCACATACTCACAATCTTGACAACTCTCCAAGAACAAAAATCATGTACAACACTAACACATAGAACAAATCATAACTCCAAAGAACAATAAAGAACACCCAAGCACATAAACAATCAAGTCTAGGTTTTGTTTCGAAGCAACCATTCCCTGTGTGATCGTGTAACATCAAATAAACATATGATTCATTCAATCAACATGCAAATCATTCCTAAACTTAATCCTATTCCTTACTTAGAAAAATATCATACCTACAAGGTTTTTTCCCAACCCTTGGAAGTCGTGTCCGTCGCGTAGTCGAACCAAATAATGAGAATGTAGAAGGTCAAACCGCCTTCTTTTTTCCTTTCAGTGTTTCTAAAAATCATGAAATATAACTCAGTCTATTGCTACTTGAATTATGCTATTCATCAAATTTTATGCTTTTATTTCATGAGTTTCTATTTTACTAAAATAACTCTACCATTGAATCCGGAATGTCAAAAAAAGTCGGTTTAGGCTTTCGCGGAATTTAAGTTCGACATCTGTACTAAAAGGGGTAAAATGGTCATTTGTACTTTTACGGGTTCTCGCTTCTCGAGACCTCTTTTCATAAATTGGACTCCACCTTTAAGTCCGGATTGCTCGAAATAATAAAAATTCACTATTCTTTTATTTTAATCAGAGTCCGTTTGATTACTTTTTGACTTCGGGGCATTTTGATAATTTTTTCTTTAAATTAATTATTATTTTATTTCTTGGGGTCAAAATCTAATTATCCAAAATTCTGGGTCAATGTCTAATTATCATAAAATCCTATTCCAATTTGGAATAGCCAAACAATGGGCATCACTTAAACCTTGGATAGCTTATCCTTAATCTCATTTCACTTTAATTTCTATTTCTTATCTCTATATCCAAACAGTCCCAATTCACTATTTTTAAACTTTTAAAAATTATAAAATACTTGGATCTAATCCATGGGTGACTGGGCGGGTCAACCCGACCCGACCTGTGGCCCAAAAGCCCAAGAAACCCAACACGCACCAGCACATTGTGCGTAGGCCAACTGTGTGGCTGGGTTTTTCTTCTCCTGTGATGGCAGCCGGTTTTCGGCGACGTTTTGACGTCCGACCACTCGAGTCCTATTCTACTCCTCATGGGCTTTCCATATCTACCCTTGGAATTCAGTTGGCATCACAGGAAGCCGTCGAAAAATGAAGTTGCAGCCAGCTCCGGCGAGCTGCCCAGATTTTTCCAGCGATACATTTTGCATGGTGATTTCTTCACTGTTTTGGTTTAATTTCTTTTCTAAATCATTTCTGCACCTTATATGATCAATACCCAGTCATTTAAATCAATTTTGATGAACAAACTCACCAAAATCATTACATAGATACAACCTGCAAATCCATTTTTTTCTCACAAATCTTTCCACCATTGAGTCTCATTCTTTTTGCATTTATTTTCTTTTTGATTCAGCTATAGGGCCCTATGGTTTTTAGCATTTAATATACACTAAATCTTGAAAACAAATTTGATAACCTTTAAATTTCACTCACCTTGTTTGAAATGTCATCCCTTCCTTCTAATTTTCTTCCTTTTTCCAACTTCTGATTTCTTTAAGCTAACCAATAGCTCTCAGTTCCTCTATCTTTTCTTCTTGGTTCTTCTGAATTTCTCTAAAACTAATCTCTCTCTTTCTCTCTACATTCCTCTATTTCTCTCTCTCTAGCTCGCCCCTCTCCCTCTGCTATATGTACTCATATGTACACACACACACATCACGGTCTATCATAGCACACACTCATTACTGGTCGAGCTTAGAAGCTTACACACACAATGTTCTGATTCTACAAACCCTCACACAATGCATATATTTATATATATATGTATCATGTTTCACCTACCCATCACTCCACTGTTCCTCCTCTCAACAGCTCTTAGATTGCTTGCTGCCCCTTCCTTCTTTTATGCTTGCTCTTTCTTTTCTTTAACTGTATCTAGATTTGTATATATATTATATGTATATAATATTACACATACACTAATTACCCTCATCCCCACATGTAACATATATATATATATATAAAAAAAAAACTCTTCCCACTTGCATCCTTTCAAATCAGCCACTAGTTACTGTAGTATACATATGTATATATATATATATATATTTCAATTGCCCCACTTGCCTCTTGGTGTCGGCAGCATTAGTGCTTTTCCCCAACACATACAAACACACACCTAACACACACATACACACTCACTGCATGCAACTCCTTTTCTTTATTTAATTTTTGTCCACTTTAAACACACTTGCATGATTTTGCATGCTTACATAAATATATATATATATATATATATCTAATAATTTGCATTATATATATACACACTTGTATATATCCCTTTTTTTTTTTTTTTTTTTCAGGTCTCTACATCCTTCCTCGCTTAAAGAAATTTCATCCTGAAATTTAAAATTGTACCTCTTCGACAAAATTTAGAAAGATCAATCCAAAATGTATTGTAACATGGAGACGTGCAGCCTTACCTATGGATCATTCACTTCTCCCTCCGCCAGGCGATGTGGAATGCATTACCCTCTCCCCCCAAAGGAACCCCGTCCACTTGGGCGAACGTGCAGCGGTGTGCAGACATCTCCACACTCCCTACTAGGGTCTGGTTTTGATCCCATCTGTGACAGCCCACTCCACATGGCACAACGCATAATGAAATCCTGAAATATGTTGGCTTATCAATGCCAATTCTCCAATTCTATCCAAGCATCATAACCCACCTCAATAATGCAACATAATAATAAAAATAAAGAAAAATTCTCAATATTCACAAGGACACCTCAAAGTCTCTCACACCCGTGCTGACCATCTAACTAACCTCAAATCAAGCTATAAAATCATCTGGTAATTCATCACAATGTCATCAATACATCAATTGCACTTCAATGTAATTCGATAATCCAATATTCTCCAAGTACTATAATCATTCGCAAGACATCAACAACATAATCTCAAAGTAAATCATCATCATCTACTCTAGTCTATATATAACCGTGACTAAATGTCATGCATTAATAAAGGTTAGTCTATTCATTTCAAGCATACTTATATGTTAACTGGATATTCTAATGTAGGCAATGTAGTCAACGTATTCCAATCGTGAAATCTAAAACAATATATCAAGGTTCAAAGAGAAACAAAACATTAGAAAAAAAAAATATCTCAATTTCTTCTAAGGTTATTCTAACTCATCATCGTTCTAGTCAATACATTAATTAAAGTCTCATAACCATTGAGATTCTTAGTGAAACTCTTCGCCAATCTCAATCATGAATATACATCAATCCTTGCACACATGTATCAAATCACACGTACATATAAACATGTTTAAACATACTCTTATACATGCATTAGTAACAATCAGTCCGTATAAAAATCGTAGTCGTAGTGCTATAATGGGTACTGAACCAACATGTATATATATATATAGAATCGACAAGCAACATTCAATAGCTAACACGTAGCCTACCACATCAGCATCCAAGCATATAATCCATTCCATGAATACACAAATACATGAATAAGCACACAACTTGCTATACAGGTAACTAGGTATACATCTAACCCTATGGATATCCAAGCTTATAGTCTATCTCGCAGACAACAAGTACATAGTCTACCTCTTAATTTCACTCGGTCTACTATATAGATATAAGCATCTAGTCCCAGTTCATCAATAACCAAGCATACCACACATTTTACAAATTTCACACACTAAAGCAACAAGCACTCATCTAATCGTGTAATCCAAACCAACCCAATTAAGTCGAGGTCTAACCTCTCCCAACTCATGACAAAGTCAATCCTAGAAAGATTCCACGGACATCCCACTACCTGATACAACATGGTCTAGAAACTGTACCTCGTAGAGCCAAAACTCACACCTCGAGAACTTAGCAAATAAATGATGCCCCCCTCAAAATCTATGATATAGTCCTCAAGTGAAAAGTATACTCCTCTTCAGAAGGTGAATAATTCAGAATACTATCTACAAATACCACCACAAGATTATCTAAATAAGGGCTAAAGATGCGATGCATCAAGTCCATGAATGCCGCCAGGGCATTCGTCACACCGAATGGCATAACCACTAACTCATAATGGCCATAACGATTACGAAAAGTAGTCTTTGCAAAATCCTCCTCCCGTACTCTCAACTAATGATACCCCGATCTAAAATCAATCTTTGAGAAATATCTCGAGCCCCTAAGCTAATCAAACAAGTCATCTATCCTTGGCAACGTGTACTTGTTCTTGATAGTGGCCCTGTTCAGCCTCCTATAGTCCACACACGAACGCAATGTCCCATCTTTCTTCTTCGCAAATAGTGCCGAAGCACCCCACGGAGAAGTACTAGGACGAATAAAACCCTTACCTTATAAATTAGTCAACTACTCCTTTAGCTCTTTCAACTCGGCTAGAGCCATACGGTAAGGTGGAATGGAAATAGGTACAATGCTTGGGATAAGCTCTATTGTGAACTCTATCTCTCGTCTCGGCGGTAGACTAGTCAAGTCATCCAGGAAGACATCAGGAAACTCATCCACTACTGGCGGCAACACACTCTCTGTAGTCCCACTATCATGTATAACCAAGCTAGCCAACATGTAACTATAACCTCCCCAACTCCTCGAGTCATACAAGGGTGGAACTAAGAAATCCTCCGCGATCCCCTGTGAAATAAAAACTATCTCCCTCAGGAGTACATACCGTCACTCTTCTCCTGTAGCAGTCTATACTCACCCAAAATGTAAACTACCAATCCATCCCCAATATAATACCAAAACTAGACATGTCAAGTAGAATGAAGTCAAAAGAAAGGATGCAATCAGCTATCTCTATCGAGCAATCTCTACAGATCCTCATTAGTATCTCACTACCCCTACTGGTGAACCATACGATGGTGGAACAAGTCAATCATCACAAGTCCCCGAATAAAATAAAAAAAAATCTCCCAAGTATAATATTTATTATCTAGATCTAGACAACACAATCGTTGATAACTTTATCCAAACCAATTAGATTCGTTCATAACTTTTACCCACGTATCTCTAAATGACAAGTGAAAACCACCATTCACTTAAAAGTTGTATAACAATCCAAGCTCTCAAGTTCTAGTGCCACAACCATAATATTTTCACTCTAGGTACATTCACACAATTTGCATCTTAAACACAAGATTCATATTCAAGATATTCGTATCATCCAACTCTTAATCTGATATACAATTTCCTCCAAAGAAATAATCAATGCTTACCTTTTATTCAATCATAATTCTGGAATCAATCTTATAAATTATGCTAGAACTAAGTTTATAATTCACACCTCGATTTTGGCCCAATTCATACAACTCATTATTTTCACAAGGTCTATATTCATAAGTTCATTAAATAGACCCATTATTCTTATCATATCTAGTATCGATCATCTTATAGAACTAGGTAAGACAATAGCATTCAATCACTAGGTTACCTCCACAGTCCACCACAATATAACTGACTTCAATTCAATAAAGAAATCATCACAACCTTTAACTTTTAGATTCGCTTTCGCATTCCAATTCAATATTCATCCTAAGCACGAAATCAAAATCCAACTATATCATAATCTGGATTAATCCACAACAATATCCTTTTTTTTCAAACTATTCATGTTTATAGAATTTTCCTTAGACAAAAGATCATCAATCATCGCCTGAGAATCTAACACATCTTATAGACATACTTGCTTAACCAACACTTATATAACTCACGTCAACCATCCCCACCCATTGGTTACACTAAACAATTAATACCGAGTTCCAACACAGCCTTTCGCAAGGAAGGAATTCATTTAAACAATACAATATATGCATACTCAAGTCATGCTAGTGTTCAGCTAGCCTACCAACACTCAACCCTAAGTGAATGCTATCCTAAAATAATACATCTTTCCACAAAGAGTTTAACACAAAAATATCTCTAAAATCTTAAGTACAAACACTCTGAGCATCCACTGTCCAGCTTATACACAAAAATCTCCACAAGTCTAAATTATTATTTTCTTGCATTCTAAGGTCTCATGTGTCTTTTTATTTATGGTTTTCTACCTCATTGGCATTTTTTCGTTTAAGGTTTTGTAATTCTTTCTTTATTTCTTACTTTTATAGCTAGGTAATAACCCTTCATGGATCACAACTCCTTTTGTTACTGGCTGATGGGGTGCCATCCATCAACTGTAACGCAAGACTTGAGACCAATCCAGTCTGTATAAATATCATCATCATAGTACTATAATCCATGAATATCGGGTACTAACCTAGCATACACATATATACATATGAGAACACATCTGACCAAGTAGGTGACTAGGTCCATAGCCTATCCCATAAATAACTAGGCATACGACCTACCGTATAAATAACTAAGTGCACAACCTATATCACGAATAACTAGGCATACGGCTCATCCCATAAAATACACGGTCTATAACATAGACATGTGTTTCTAATCTTAGTCAACCACTATATCAAACAATTCACATGCTCCTTATCTATCGGGAAATCAAGTATAATGCATACCCGTGCACACCAATGTAACATGTGCACATAAAACACACCACCCAAACTAGCCCAAATATCTTAACGTCTAAACTTCTCTCACTGTCCCTAGGTATTCGAACCTATGCTCTGATACCACGTTGTCACGCCCCAAATTTTCACGAACCCAGGGGAGTGAGTAAAAAACGAAATAAGAAAAGAAAATAACAGACAATTTAATGGATTCAATTAGACAAGCATTCATTTTCTTCAACATATAACCACATAAAGCACATCCCATAAACATGTCGTTCACGTGTCATTTGGGCTTAAGCCCTTACATCCCAAAACACGCCCCAAGGACCAAAAATCTTTCTAAGTTCATGTCTCCTCCATTCTGTAAGACTTCCTCAAGTCTCAAGTGCCGGGAGCGTCATTTATAATATAATATCCCACAAATGAGTCAGCGCAACTGCTGGTATGACACAATGCTAATGCAAGGAACAAAATTAAGGCGTGGCATGTGCAAGTGTACATTTATAATCTACATGTACATTTATAACCTACATTCCATCCAATTCATCAACATGATGCGAAGGCGGTATGCGTGACACACCCATGCAAACTCCTATGCCACACTCATGTCTCATTTACGGACCGCATCCGATGGATCCTTAAGTACCAATGCAATGGCCAATTTTGGGTTTTTCACCACAGGATCTACACCCTCATAATGCATAGCACCACGTGCTCAACCCACATTATGCTTTCAAGAATCACACCATGCCAATATGCCTTGATTCTACCATGCAATCATGCAGTCTAAATGGGGCATTTTACCAATACATGGAGCATGCTTTAAATAATGCATTCCACTTAAAGCAATAATAATAATATTTGAATCACCAAACCTCTTCCACATGCATCTATGCTATGTATAATCAATTTAAACACGTACTCAAATCACATATTCACAATCTTGACAACTCTCCAAGAACATAAATCATGTACAACACTAACACATAGAACAATAAAGAACGCCCAAGCACATAAACAATCAACTCTAGATTTTTTTTCGAAGCAACCATTCCCTATGTGATCGTCTAACATCAAATAAACATATGATTCATTCAATCAACATGCAAATCATTCCTAAACTTAATCATATTCCTTATTTAGCAAAATATCATACCTAGAAGGGTTTTTCCCAACCCTTGGAAGTCGTGTCCGTCGCGTAGTCGAACCAAACAATGAGAATGTAGAAGGTCAAACCACCTTCTCTCTTTCTTTCACTGTTCCTAAAAATCATGAAATATAACTCAGTCTATTGCTACTTGAATTATGTTATTCATCAAATTTTATGCTTTTATTTCATGAGTTTCTATTTTACTAAAATAACTCTACCATTGAATCCGAAATATCAAAGAAAGTCGGTTTAGGCTTTCGCGGAATTCAATTTGGGCATCTGTACTAAAAGGGGTAAAATGGTCATTTGTACTTTTACGGGTTCTCACTTCTTGAGACCTCTTTTCATAAATAGGACTCCACCGTTGAGTCCGGAATGCTCGAAATAATAAAAATTCACTATTCTTTTATTTTAATCGAAATTCGTTTGACTACTTTTTGACTTAGGGGCATTTTAGTAATTTTTTCTTTAAATTAATTATTATTTTATTACTTGGGGTCAAAATCTAATTATCCAAAATTTTGGGTCAATTTCTAATTATCATAAAGTCATATTCCAATTTGGAATAGCCAAACAATGGATATCATTTAAACATTGGATAACTTATCCTTAATCTCATTTCACTTTAATTTCTATTTGTTATCTCTATATCCAAACAGTCCCAATTCACTATTTTTAAACTTTTAAAAATTATAAAACACTTGGATCTAATCCATGGGTGGCTGGTCGGGTCAACCCGACCCGACTCGTGGCCCAAAAGCACTAGAAACCCAACACGCACTAGCACGTTGTGCGTAGGCCAGTCGTGTGACTGGTTGTCTTCTCCGGCGATGGCAGCCAGGTTTCTGACGACAGTTTTGATGTCCGACCACTCGAGTCCTCTTTTACTCCTCATGGGCTTTCCATATCTACCCTTGGAATTCAGTTGGCATCACCAGAAGGGGTCGGAAAATGAAGTTGCAGCCAGCTCCGGCAAGCTGCCCAGATTTTCTGGCGATACATTTTTATGGTGATTTCTTCACTGTTTTGGTTTAATTTCTTTTCTAAATCATTTTTGCACCTTATATGATCAATACCCAATCATTTAAATCAATTTTGATGCACAAACTCACCCAAAATCGTTTCATAGATACAACCTGCAAATCCATCTTTTTTTCTCACAAATCTTTCCACCATTGAGTCTCATTCTTTTTGCATTTATTTTCTTTTTGATTCAGCTACAGGGCCCTATGGTTTTTAGCATCTAATATATACTAAATCTCAAAAACAAATTTGATAACCTTTAAATTTCACTCACCTTGTTTGAAGTGTCCTCCCTTCCTTCTGATTTTCTTCATTTTTCCAAATTTTGATTTCTTTAAGCTAACCAACAGCTCTCAGTTACTCTATCTTTTCTTCTTGGTTCTTCTGAATTTCTCTAAAACTAATCTCTCTCTTTCTCTCTACATTCCTCTCTTTCTCTCTCTTTAGCTCGCCCCTTTCCCTCTGCCGCATGTACTCATATGTACACACACACACATCACGGTCTATCACAACACACACTCATTACTGGTCAAGCTTAGAAGCTTACACACACAATTTTCTGATTCTACAAACCCTCACGCAATACATATATATATATATATATATGTATCATGTTTCACCCACCCATCACTCCACTGTTCCTCCTCTCAACAACTCTTAGATTGCTTGCTGCCACTTCCTTCTTTTCTGCCTGCTCTTTCTTTTCTTTAACTGTATCCAGATTTGTATAGATATTATATGTATATAATATTACACATACACTAATTACCCTCATCCCCACACACAACATATATATATATATATATATATATATAAAACTCTTCCCATTAGCATCCTTTGAAATCAGCCCCTAGTTGTTGTAGTATACATATGTATATATATATATATATATATATATATATATTTCAATTGCCCCACTTGCCTCTTGGTGTCAACAGCATTAGTGCTTTTCCCCAACACATACAAACACACACCTGACACACACACACTCACTGCATGCAGCTCCTTTTCTTTATTTAATTTTTGTCTACTTTAAACACACTTGCATGCTTACATATATATATATATATATCTAATAATTTGCATTATATATATATACAGACTTGTATATATCCTTTTTTTTTTTTTTTTTTTCAGGCCTCTACAGTAGCGCACAAAAATGTCTCAGATAACAAACTATTTACGGTGATTATTGTAAACGTTGCTAATAATTACTTATTTTTAAAACTTTTTAGCGTCACAAGTCACTAATAGTTTTTAAAAAAATCCGAAGAAGGTGGCTAGTTATTATTTGGAACAAAATAATAAATGGTATTATCGTAGTTAAATTTGCAAAAAATCATGAAAAACACAAAAGAAATTAAATTTCATTATTGCCCTTCTATTAAAAAAAAATTGAATCCTTTGATAGGAAATGATTTTAAAAATTTAGAGGGGATAATTTTTAAATTATAATAAAATTTTTGTAAAAAAAATTGTCATGATGGCCTGCCTAGCCACCCCCAAATCCGTCATTGGCTTGGAAGACTTAAAAATTGTATCGCGAGGCAAAACAGATTTTCGCACTCCACCTTTGTACTTCAATGTTCTACTTGTTAATTAAATTTCATAATTACCTTACATAAAGCTACTTTTTGTGTAGAATCTCTCATTAGTGATACATAAACTGTCAACTTTGTCAGTTCAATTATAACTCATTATTAGTGATACATTATTAAAATTGCAAATTGTGTATATTAATGGTTTTCGCTAGCTAATACTTTTATGACTAATTTTTCTAAATTGCTGTCTGTTTAACTGCAATTACTAGACATATATGATCTTTTATAATATTAATTATTAGAATACAGAAATACATATGCTCGTGTGTAGAAAAATTACAACTAATATTATATTTTTAATAATAAAAATTTAAGAGTTTTATTATAATACAATATATATATATATATATATACTTAAAAAATATTAATCATCCTTGCAAATATTTACGCATTTTCTATTTCTATATTAAAAGTCATGTATTTTTTTTTTTTTTGTATTCCTAATCTGAATGTCTACATAGATATAGTAATATATACAAACATATATACACAGATATAGTATGTACATTTTGAATTTGTTGTTCTGATAAAATATTTAAATTCAATAGATTTTAAAGTTTTTTGATAGTTTTGTTACTATACAAAACAAACATATGTATATACGGTTGACATTCTCATAATTAATATTTAATAAATTATTAATTTATAATAATTAAAAAAAATTTCAGGAACTAACTTGATTCTATGATAAATAATTAATAATTCTATTATCTAATAATTAATATTTTTTATAATATTAATTATTAGAAAGATTGCAATGAAAAAATGGTCATAAATAGTTATTATTTTTGCCCCAAATAAGTTATTATCTGTCATGATTAGAATAATAACAAATTATTATTATTTGCGGCATTTTGAAGTGCCGCAATAGAGTGATTATTTACGGTGCTTGACATCTTTGCAAAAGGTTTACATATTAGAGGTGATTATAAGCATCACAAATAAATGATTATTTGCTATGTTTAAAAGGGAAATATTGTTTTTATTAGAGGCATTTTTTATTAACCGGCGCAAATCTTTCATGGGCGATGTACATAATGCATTGTGTGCAACGTATTTTACAAGACCTACTTCATATATACACTCTTCGTCACTCCTTAACTTTGACCAGCTGAAGTTTATACATTCTTTGAAGCATTCAATTTTCGATGCAGTCAAGAATCCAGAAAAAGCTAGCGTACGTTAGACTTTTTATCTTGGTGTAGCTAGCTACCTAGCTATAGCCACTTGTTTTGGTGGGTATATGTATATACTAACAGTAAACTAGTGTTTCAGTTGGTTAGTTTTTGAAATTATGGTGGATAAAACTTGTTCAAGAGAAACCTTCAAACCTTTATCAGGAAATGTCTTCTGCCATCCTAACAAATAATTTGTAGAATTTTCATATAGATCCCATCGATCCCCCCCGGTAGGAAACTGAATATGGATTGTACTTTGACTTTGTCAAACGAAGAATGAGTAACTCACCATATATGCTGTTTTCCACGGCCTGCAACTTCATTCCTAATCCTGATCGGCTGCATGTTTGCTTGCCTTCTCGGCGCATGCCCAATTTTTTTTTTAAAAAAAATGTTTGTTAGTTCATCACTAGGATAGATGATTTTAAATTCCTTTTAACCATGCTTCCGTTACCCTATATTAATACATATGTTTTTATATCAACTTAAAAACAATGAAAAAAAAAGAAAAGAAAAGATGATGAGCAACGCGTGAAGGGTGTATGCAAATTAAGTTAATCAATGGTTCATTTCATGACAAATCATGGGAGTGGACTTTGATCAGGCTGCATCTAGAAGCCGTGATTAATTGAATTTAAGAGGATAATCAGAAACTTAATTAGGGGTTGATGATCAATATTCAAAGTTTCAAACATAAAGTGGTTACGCTGTGGATTCTTCGTATACTAAACTCATTCATGGATCCAAAAGTTTTTAAAGTAATTTCTGTCTACTATACTCAAAAAGATTCAAAAGCAAGTCAAAGAAGACAAAGTTATGAATAGACAACGAAATTTTCACTTACCCTCTATAGTTTAAAAAATATATATAAACTGAATTTTTTTTTTTTAACTTGTCCCTACAAATTTTGATGTTTTTCTAACTTGCTCTTATAAATTTTCAGTTCTTATTCATTCTAGCGTTTTTTTTTTTTTGTTAATAAAAGCTTGGTGCATTATTTTTTCCCTATTACTTCAAATTAACACTCAACTCTCTTTTTACTCCTCAAACAATTTGGTATGTTTTTATTGCTTACTAATATTTTGTTTGCTTTGTAAATGTTTATTTTGTTTACTAAAATAAACATTGTTACCATTATTCTACTTGTATTGAATTACTAAAATTCATTTTAGGTTGATTAATGCCATGTTTTGGTTTGAAAATATATTTTTTTTAATGGGTAGTTTGAGAATGTTATTGTATTGCTTAATTTGATTCTATTTGTTTATTATGATTAATATATTGTGCAAATGTTTTTTGTTTAAATGACATGATAACTTTCAAGAATTTTGTCCTGTTCAATTGTTTGAGATACAAATAATAATTGTTAAATCTTATTAATTTGTTTTCATTTTTGTGTAAATGACATGATAACTTTCAAGAATTTTGTCCTTTTCAATTGTTTGAGATACAAATAATAATTGTTAAATCTTATTAATTTTAAGAAATCAAAATTAATTTTATGTGTAAGTTTCAGATTACCCCACTAAACCAAAATTCTCACTTGCCCCCTACTTCTATTAAAATAAATTTTGGAGCATATATAAATTTTGTAAACTAAAATGGACACCAAAGATAAATATATATATATATATATATATAATTAACTGTTGATGTAGGATAGCATTGATAAACTCTATGGCACACCATCTCTGACCGAACAAGGCCGCACTCTATCAACTGTATTTTTAGATACTTTGACTATTTTTATTTTTTGTTGTAAAAAATATATTTGCAAATTACCAAAGCTATTATTTTTTTCCTTTTTCCTTCTGGTGGTCACAAAGGCTGAAAAAGTCCAATTGAAAACACTCCTTTCTTTTAAATTTAAGTTTTGAATTTAGGGTTTCTTTAAGGACAAACCCTCATATTGGTGTCCTGACAACTGATCATTTTGTGATCAAGAATAATTTCTTATCATATAATTCAAAACTCAATCAACTTTCATTGACTACGAACTTTCAAATTTTTTTTTAAGGTAAGTAAAGATTTTATTTGACGAACTAAAAGAATACACCAAGCCAAAGCATCCAAGCCATTGTACTGCCGGCTAAAGAAGGCCAATAAAATAAAAAAAAATTGTTAGGGGATATATCGCCAAAGACATCCATGCCATTGTACTGCCGGCTAAAGAAGGCCAATAAAATAAAAAATTGTTGAAAGATATATCAAGTTGTTTAATACTTTCCCTAAGGTATAACTCTGTCTTTCACGTCAAGAGTGGAGAATATTTGAATAGATAAATATATATATATATATATATATATATATTTAAACACATTTATTAAATAGTGTGCAACCTAATAGGATGAGTGAGTACAAATTAAATATTGTACCCAATAAATAGGTGAGGGTGACTTAAACCTAAGACTTCTTCAGATAAAAGTTTTGATATCAAGTTAGATCACCAATTGTTCTAAAAACTTAAATCATTAAAGAAAATACCAACAATATATTTAACATTCTCTCTCACGTACAATCTCATTTCTGCACTTTTGCACGTGAAAAGTTGTCACAGTGATATAATAGAGTGCGAGGTGAGAGTGAGAGTGAGAACAAGAATACTAACCCTAATAAAACATGGCGAGTAAGTGCAATATTGAATCAAATAAAAGGAAAAGAAATTTATAACTAAATTTCTGATATTATATTAGATCACCAATTATTCTAAAATTTAAACTAATTATGTTGTAGTGTTCACCGGATGAAATAAATTGAATTTGAGAGGGCCAAAAGTGTCATTTTATTAAACCGTTTAAGCTGCTTAGTAAAAAGTAGTTTAAATGTTCATGTACAAAATTTTTTTGTGGCAATGCCTTTTTTTTTTGTTGACAAAAAGGAGAGCTATGGGTATGGATATTTTTGCAGGGTATCGCTTTCGGTTTCCTCGAGAGACTTCATTGAAAAAGAAATTTAGTCAGAAAAACATAAATTGACGTAATTAACTATTCAAAAACTTTGAATTTATTATTCAAAGTCCAAAAAGCAAAAGAAAATTGGATTCAACATAATTTAAATTAATTATTCAAAAGATTTCACAAAATTATGCTAACTTGAATTTCAACACAGATTTAAATATAGTTTGCTATCCAAGCGTGTCAGTTATGAGATTCATTGTATAGGGTAAAAGCCAAAGTTACAAAATGGAGGTACATAAAAAAGACTAATACACATGCGATGGAAATTAAGAGACTGTGTGTGTGTGTGTATATATATATCTTGAGCAAACACTACATGTGGTCTTGGGTTTTTGTTTGTGTGTGTGTGTGTGAGAAAGAGAGAGAGATTGCCGACTCCCCCACAATTGGGTGATCTAGAATGTCTCTATTTATTTTCTCTAGAAAAAAAACACCCACTTTAATCTATTTTACTAATTTCTTTATTAAACGCTGTGACAATCATTAATATAAAGGCAAATCCTGCCCTTTTGCTGCAATAACAATTGGAGAGAAGCTTTGCAAATCTGTTTAGTTCACAGAATCCCGGACTACTGGACTTCAGAGCTCTCATGAACCTTATCTCACATGCAAGGAAACTCCTCCTATTCTACCCTCTATAAGTTGTTTTTATGTTCATCTATCTAGTTTGGGTAGAAGGAAAGAAATGATAAGATTATGAAACAAGTGTTAGTCCAGTACATGAGACTCTCATCATAAGATTTTAAAAAGAATTTGCTAGACAAAGAATAAATTCTAAAAAATTAATTATTGAAGAATATATTTTAAATAAAATAATCAATTTGTTAATTTACTGATTGATAAAAATTATATAAAAGTAATTATAACTGCTAATTTTCCTGTCTTTATATTACATATATTGAGTAATGTGTAAGTGGTGGTGGGTATAGAAATAAAAATCATAAAAAATAAAACCTATTTTGAGAAACACGTTTTTTTAGTTTTTTCAAATTAATTGTGACTAGAGATTTTTTGGGCCCTATTACAAAACTTTATTTTAAAAAATTAATCAAACATTTCAAAAGTTAGATTCACACAGTTTCACATTATTTTATACACCAAAATCACAGTTTAAGTGGAGCAACTGGCCCTCAAATTGGCTCTTCGTCAAGAAGGAAAGAAATGATAAGATTACAACAACAAAAAAAAAAAAAAAAGTTAATTCATTGCACGAGATTCTCGTCGTTGTAGCATCCAAGAAAGATTATAAATGATAGTATTGCTTGAAGAAAAAGAAATGAAGTCAATGGTACAACCCTATGGAGAGCAGTTGTAAAATCCTATACGAATTGGGACCTTAATTGGTCTGAACTTCGACCTTTATAATGAGATTTTTCCTTAACTTTGTTTTTAGGTATATGCCTGTTTTGGCACTCTTTGTTGAGAAATTTTGGCATGATCAATCAATTCCATTAACTAAACAAATAACATCATGTCATGTGGATAATAAAATGTTATTTGTTGTCTCCTAAAAATAAAATATTCTAAGAAAAATTATTAAAAATAAAATTTTTAATTCAAAAAGTTCATGATATATTTATTATATGTAAAAGATACAAAAAAATACAATTATTAACTTTTATTTGAATACCGTTAAAATATATTCATATAATAATAATAGTATAACAAATAAATCGAACATAATATACCATGTCAACAGGTTGTCGTGGTGTGTCGTGCACGTACCTAATTATACTTGTGCCTAGCTAACCATACAATACCATATTTTATCGGGCTCACCGACTGCTGTATTGTATTACCCGGCACCACTCATTAGCGTGCCGTGACCGTGCCGTCCGGCCCCCCTATTGACATCTTTATTGACTGACTCTATAAATCAAGTGCTAAAGACTTCTCCCGTTTGTTTCGCCAGAGGAATGCGCATTGTAAACTTGTAAATTTCCTAGTTTAATCTCATTATATGCCTTTACCTAAAATAAAAAAAATGAAAGTTAATAAAGGAAGAGTTCCCAATCCATATTTGAATTGTAGTATACGTGGGGTTGCTATATTTGTTGAAGTCCCGGCCACACCCTTTGCCCTATTCTCTTTCCAACTCTGATGTTGAAATGCGAGAAATAACTCTCACTATTCCCTTTTCTTCTGGGCCCATTATGTCCTCTGCTGGTGTCTTCACGTGGAAGATCTTGAGCCGTTTGGGAAGAAAGTCAGCCGAACGTGATTCTATTTTTCAACGTGATTTATATTGCTCCATCTCCGTGTGGTTTGACCACTGAATCTCTAATGGAAAACTACGACTGGCTAAACAAGAAAATTATAAACTAAATAAAGCATCTAGAATTTTCGTAGCCAACTCTTTCCATTCAAACTCGTCCATAAATTAGCTGCTTTCTTTTACCACTCTCTCTTAAAAAATTCTTCTCTCTTCTCTCTCTATCCATTCCTTATTCTGTCATACGTTGTTATATATATTAATTTTTGTAGTTTCAGTTTTCTTCGAAGCTATACATGGATGAAATTGAGATACCTCAATATTTCATCTGTCCCATATCGCTTCAGTTGATGAAAGAACCTATGACGGCCGTGACCGGCATCACATATGATCGGGAAAGCATCGAGCGATGGCTGTTGAATTCCACTGACACGACGTGCCCGGTCACCAAGCAGCCTTTGCCAAAAGACTCTGATTTGACGCCAAACCACACGCTCCGCCGGCTAATTCAGGCATGGTGCAGAGCCAATGCTGAGAAGGGAGTTGATCAGATTCCTACCCCCAAGTCTCCTCTAAACAAGTCCCATGTCTTTAAACTGCTTCGAGATCTCCATGTCCCTCACATGTATATAAACGCATTGAAGAAAATGGAAGGACTCGCCTGTGAGAATGAAAAGAACAGAAGCTGCATGGTGGAAGCGGGCGCCATTAAAGCAATGGTTTCGTTCATCATAAGATGTTTCAAGGAAGGAAGAACCACAGGGCTCGAGGAAGCTCTGAGAATAATTCATCTTATTTGGACTCCAACAGCTGAAAACATTCAGCTTGTTAAAGAAAACTTTGAATTTATGGAGTCAATTATATGGGTTCTACAGTGTAATAATATGGATAATCATGCTGTGGTGAAATCTCATGCAGTGTTAGTCTTGAAAGTGATCATTGAAGTTGCAGGTTCAAATCTACTGGGGCAATTAAAGTTCGAATTCTTCAAGCAGGCTGTAAAGATATTGAGATGGAGAATCAGCCAACAAGCAACGAAAGCTGTCTTGCATGTCTTGATAAAAGTGTGCCCGTGGGGAAGAAACAGGAGTAAAATTATTGAAGCAGGTGCAGTTTTTGACCTTATTGAACTCGAACTCAATAATGCTGAGAAGAAGACAAGTGAACTCATATTCTGTCTTTTGGGTCACTTGTGTTCTTATGCTGACGGTAGAGAACAACTTCTGAAGCATGCCGGTGCCATTGCCATGGTGTCCAAAAGGATTCTGAGAGTTTCTCCTGCAACAGATGATAGAGCGGTTCACATACTTTGGCTGATATCTAAATTATCGGCAACCCAACAAATTCTTCTAGAGATGTTGAGGGTTGGAGCTGTGTCAAAACTCTGCATGGTGCTTCAAGCGGACTCTGAAAAACATTTGAAAAACAAAGCAAGAGAGATCCTTAGGTTGCACAATAATGTTTGGAACAACTCTCCTTGTATTGCTGTTTATCTTATGACAAGGGATCCTAGGTGACGTTATACAGCTTTAAATGTCAATCAATTTTTCTTAATCAACTCAATAAAGCTATAAGAAAATGCTTTTAACATAATGAATTTTTCATTCTATTTTCTTACTCTTAAATGAAGGGTGATAAAATTTATTATAATGGTTTCACCACCTTGTACATGTTTAGAGTAAGAAAATAAGATGAAAAAAATTTATGTGTATAGCATTAATCTAAGCTACATGCATGTTGTTGTTGTGATAATAGTAGAAATTTAGATATATAATAATTGTAAATGACTTCTCATCATCTGTCATCATATATTACAGAAATGGAAAATTCAAAATCCTTCAATATTGAGAAGGAAATTCGTATCTTATAAGTTTTGGTTTGGAAAATTATGAACTCTTTTATTGTTGTTGGGCTGAATAAGAAGAAATGGTTGTTTGGAATTCAAACTGGAAAAAGGTTTAAACACTACTGGTATATTTAAGGTTTTAGTTCTTGAATCATCACAAGAAACAAGATTTTTTTGCGACAGAAAAAACGTCATAAATAAGCCAACTAATGGTTTTTGCGTTGCAATAAATTCCTGTTCCTTGTTGTGAATTTAGTGATGGAAAAAAAAAGGAATTTAAAATTAAAGGAAAAGGGTAAAGATGATCTTTTTCATATGTTTTGTGTGTTTAAATTAAAAATTAAAAATTACCCAAAAATTGCTGGAAATAAATTAAAAGGCAAGAAAAATAAAGTATAAAATTAAATATTTTTATCCCTATTCTCACACTTTTTCTTTTCTCCTTGTTTTCCATGGTAACCGAATAATAAAAAAGGATTTTCTTTACATTGTCTTTTCCTTTTCTTCACTAAATCTGCAATAATAGAATCTAATTCTATTCAACAATAATAAACTTCAAATTGCAGTACTACAATATGAGTAAATTTGGCAAAATATTATGAGAGAATGTTAGAATTCATGGATAGTTAAAGGAAGATGTTATCTTTCACTGAAATTCCGTCTTCATAAACAAAGACTTTTTTCTTTTATTTTTTGGTTGGCAAGTACAATTTTATTCTAAAAAATATTAGATATAGAACAGGACTGATTGACGACTTGGCCCAAAGGCCATAATCTCCAGAAATTCTTTTTTGAATTTGATTCAAGAATCAATCCAATCACACTTTATTACGTGGATGAATTGTTTAGTATTAAGGAAATAAAAATTTATTCGTGTTTAATTGACAAACTGTGATTTAGGAGTAATATTTTGTGATACATATAATTTAGCACATATGTGGCACATGTATTCACATGGGTATGGACCCATGTGATTGTCATGGATGCAGACTCTATATTCATGTGCATACATATGCTATGTATGTGCTAAATCACATGTGCCACAAAATATTACTTGTAATTTATTTAGTTCAAGGCCTGGTCAATAGGCTCTACCTACACAAAAATTAGTTCCTAAGCTCTCAAAAACGTAGTTATATTATGGAACTATCATCCCAACACCCCACCTAAGAAAACCCTCCCTCAACCTTGGCCTATCTTAGGCCATGTTTGTTAGACGGGATATGAAGGCATGATAGAATAAATTATATTATATCCAATAAATTTAGATGAGATTAGATGTAATTTTATCTCATTTGTATGAGATAAAATAATTCCATCATTTTGTTGGTATTATTTTATCTCACTCTTAATAGGATTCGAAGTAAAATAAAAAAATAAAAATTATTCATCATTTTCTGATCACAAGAAAAATAAGAGAGATAGTGAGAGAAAGGAATGAGACTGTTTGTCAACTGTTACTATTGCCGTCATTTGTTAATTTTTTTTTTTAATTATTACAACATCATCACTACTCTTATAATCATGGGCTATTACAACAGATTTCAAATGCATTAACTATTTTTTATATTCTTGCATACATCGTCATCATTTTTTTTTTAATATTTGTACACAAAGAAAAATTTATTAAATTTGTTTGACCAACTCCTATTTCTCTCTCTCTCTCTCTCCAAATATGAATATATATATATATATATATTATTCTTTGTAGCTTTATTCTTAATTTTTTTTTCAAATTTTTCTACATATATTTGAAAAATATATTTTCTTATGATCTTGAAAAAATATACACGCAGATTTTTATAACTTTATTATTTTAAAAAATAGTATTCTAAGTCTTTAATTTGGTACTTGTCTAAATACATAAATAAAATAAAACAGTATATCTAGACATATTTCAAACCATAAATTCGGATACTTATGATTGTACCTTATCACGTTCAATCTTTTAATTTGATTATCCAAACGAGACCTAGAAGAAAAGTGAGTTGATTGAGGTAATCACTTAAGAATAAAATGTTGTTCAATTGTCCTGGCTATACGATACATGTCATTTGGTGTTAATTGTGTACATTGATAAGGATTAGTCTCTGGCAAACCATCTTGACCTAATTTTTATTGTATATATTATTCCAAGTTTTTCTTTGGTCTTAAATTATGTACTTTTTTCTAACTTTTTTTTTAGACTTAAGTTATGTACTTTTTTTTTTTAGAATTTTCTGTAAGTTTAAGTTATGCACTTTCTTAAATACTTCTTTTGTACATGTATATATTTTTTTCCAATTGAGAAAAGAATATACATGAAAAATATTCCTTACAGTCTCAACTTTTATGAGCTAGTAAACCATACAAATTTCAAAAGAAAAAAAATACCAAAAGCCTTGTGTCGAGACCCGAAACCCACTCTCCGCAGATTAAGGGACATGAACGACGACCCTTAGGCCGTGCTTAACCAAAGTAACAAAGATTGATTAATAATTATAGCCACTTTATTTAGTTTTTAGAAATGTTATACAAAAATATAGACTTGAAGTGTAGCAAGATTATAAAGTTACATGCCAAAGTACAAAAACCCAAGATGTGGACTCATGGGAGATAACTACCAATATCCTTAAGTCTGTTAAAGCAAAACAAATTTGAGTCTAACCCATTACATGCAAAAGAGATGTCTACAAGAAAATTCCTCGCTTAGAAGCTGCCCAGACTATTGTGCCTTTTGTTCGTCTCTCCTTGAAAAGTAAGATATAAAACTGGAATGAACTAACTTAGCTCAGCAAGTAAATCTTTCACTTTGTCGTAGGTTGAGGAAGGAGTGAAAGAACAAGTGGTATTGACCATGTTTTGGAATTCAATAAATAGTACAATAAGACAAATCATTATGGTAGACAGAATACTGATTTTAGCTATTACAATTGTTGTAATATCTCGACCCAGGATATGGCACATAAACCGAGGTAAATTGAGTCGAGTAGTGTAACACCAGTTGTAACCCAAGCTGTTTAAGCTCTGTATCATGGTATTTTATTGGACTGAACGATTTTCGAATGTGAACTGTTAATTTTGTACAGCTAGTGTTGAGCGACGCTCAAGCAACCCAGGACCAAATATCGTAATGCGTGCACGCACGCACTCAAACCCATGCATGTGAACGTTTGCATGCATACGTAGCTTAATTAAAATGTGTATGTACGCATGTTTAGAAATGTGTATATACGTATATATATGAATATATATATAGATATGTATTCATGTATAATTAGGGTGTATATATATATGTATACATACGGTATAGTATAATATGTATATAATATGTATATATGTATGTATGTAGAAATGGGAAGGACAGAAAGGAAAAGGGGAGGAAAGGGGGTTGTGTGTGTGTGTTGTATGAGTGAACAGTGTGTGTGAGGTGTGTGGCTAAAGTGAGGGCAGCAAGGCTACCGACTTGAGATGCAAGTAGGAGTGCATATATATGTATATACATATTGTGTAAGTTGTGCGTGGATAATGGATGATTGATGGGTGGTTTAAAGCAGTTAAGGATGACTGCAAGAAAAGGGGGAAGAGAGAGAAAATGTGACTGCAAGTAAGGGGCAAGTGGATGAAAAATCTTCTATATATAGAGTTGCTCACTTTGAGAAATTTAGAAAATAATTGAAGGAAACCAAGAAGGAGAGAGAAATCCTGAGATTCAGAAGTGAAGAAGAAGAAGAAAAACCAAAAGAAAATGAGGGGAAACTGTGAGCCAAAAGCTCACACGGGGGAGTGAAATTTACCTTCTGTTTTTAATTTTACAAGCATGTTTATTTAGTTCTGAATATAGGGTCTAAACAAGCATGAAATATGATGAAAATAGGAAGAAACCAAAGGTCATTTGGTCTAGAAACAGAAGAGAAAAATGAAGTTGTAGGTTTTATAAATAATTCGAGTTTGTGAAAATTCATACTTTAAAACTTATTCAAATGATGGGGAACTAATCCTCTATATTGCAGAAACCAATTAGAGTTAAAATGGAGTTAAAACAATAGAGAAATCAGCACGAAATTAGAAGGGAAACAGTTGGCCGAAGTGACTGTTTGAGCTTATTCGTGAGCTTAGAAAGGTTTAAATAGAAAACAAAGGTTGGATTCATGATCTTCATGAAAATGTGAAGAAAATTTCATTGAGAAGGATTGAAAAAGTGATCGAAAAGAGTTGCCATCACCGGAGAAGGTGACAGAACCCTACTGTTGCTCCATCGAAAAATCGAGGGGACAATGAATAGTAGTTTCATGATATGGCTCCGTTTGGTGCTTGATAGGGGCAATACTATGTCGTTTAGGTTAGGCGTGTTTTAAATTAAAGGGGAAAAGGGACTGTTTGGCTTTAGGGAGTTTAAATTTAAAATAGGGATAAGGGGATTAGGGATGCTCTACATGCGGTTAAGGGAATTAGCCACTGTTTGGCTTAGAAAAGGTGAAAAAAAGAAATACGCGAGGGCTGCTGCCCCGCGAGTTGAACTAGGAACCTAGGGTAAGGGTGAGACGCGTGTAACCAAATGGACAGGCAAGCCCGTAGTATCCAATGTGAACAAATATATATATATATATTATGTACAAACTATGTTAAATTAATTTAATTAGTTTAATTAAATTAAATATAGTGAAATAATGCGAAGTCCAATTAATATGAATAAATAGTGTATTTTGTCTATCTCGAGCATTCTAAATTCATTGGTGAGGTCCATTTTGTGAGACGAGACTCTGAAAAATAAGGACCCGTAGAAATATTAAATGACCAAAATTCCCCTATTGCTACCCGAACCCAAATGGAATTCTGCGAAAGCCTTAACATCTTTCTTCGGCATTTCGGACTCAATGGTAGAGTCTAAATTAGTGATAGAGATACTTATGATAGTAAGGCATAAAATTTAATAAATAGCATTAATTCTGAGATGTATCTACTGATATATAGGAAACTTGAAAGGAAAGGGCAAACTCACGGAATACTAATCTAGGACCGCATTTAGAGGTAAGTAAATCATTTTCTCTTCCATGTGGTATTTCCAAGCCAAGTTTATTCCATTACTGCTGAACTTGTACTCTTGAACGTACTAGATATTATTGTTTTCCACAATGTGATATTGTTCTATCTTGTGGACATTGATTGACTACTATATCATTGTTATCATGTTGTATCATGCCTTGAAAGGCCTACTACTATATTCCTCATTGAAATGAATGATATTCCATCTTTATACTCTTATGGAATCAGGAATAATCATGATATGTTAGGAATACCGGATTTATGCTCAGTCACAATATCCATCCGATCCTTTCTAACTTGATTGGGGACCTAAGGGTCGAGTCTATGAATCGACAAGTGGCGAGAGTGGTATTTCTCGTAGGCATTTTTCATTAGCATTCTACATTGGAGGAACAGGCATTTTTCATTGGCATTCTACATTGGAGGAACAGAGTAAATGCATCTCTTATAGATTGATATGACTGCATTATTGAATGGCACTATTCCTTATGATTTATCTTATATTGAGAAAACATTTCGTATTGAATTGATTGTGACCGGTTTATTGTGGCAGTACTTTCATGTTGATACATTGTCATTGAGAGTTTCATGTTGATGTTATATCCATTACTCCTAATTAAATATTGTGACCCCATTGTTCATTGGCCATTATGACAATTGTTCTCATTGGCTATCACAACATCTCTTTTATTATGATTGGCTATCATATTTATATTCATGAATTCATATTCTTTTACGATCACTAATACCAGTGTCGGAGATTCATATTTACTTGCTGAGCTTTGTAACTCATTCCACCTTACTTACCACCTTTCAAGTAGCAATGTTGCAAGACATCAGTAGGAGTCTAAGAGCGTAGGAGGACATTTTGAGGAACTGTACCAGTTTATATTTTAGTTCTCTCATATATTCACCGCCCACATGTGCTGGTAATGTCTGGTTCTTATTTTGATTTTTGTAGAACCATATTATGTATTGAAAAGACTTCTACTGATTATGTATTGAAAAGACTTTCGCTGATTATTGTATTGAAAAAACTTCCGCTGATTATTGTTTTAAATTTTTAGTACATTGCACATTGTTATTATGATACAGGAATGAAAAAAGTAGGGACGGCCTTAGGGTCGGCCCCGCGGCACAAGATTCGCATAGGGTGGGTTTCGGATCGTGACAATTGTGATGCTTGGCCAAAATATGAAAATGATCACAAGGTACAAATACCTTTAAGGCCAAAAGAAGGACAAACTACAGAAGTACTGGCCAACAATAATCCAAGTCACATCAGAATAGATATGATCTAGAAATTAGCCTGAATTAAAAACAACAAGAGTTATTAATATAGATAACAGAATCGGCCCGGTTACCCATATAGAATGCTTATTTGGGGTTACCATATAATTGGGTTCATTTAAGTAGCATAAAAAAGTTCTAATAAATACAATTCATCCTTTTTTAAAATTACAATAGAATGTCTGGTAATATACCCAGACATGGGCCTAGAGGCCATTGACATCTATAGATAAATGGAAAGAATTTTTGTTAAACACAATCCAAATGCACATAAGGGTTCAAAATTAATCTCAGATATCCACAAGGCATGGAACTACAATAGATCACCAATTCTCACAACAAGGAAGTTAACATAAGATACAACATTCACAATAAGTGAGTCCCAACGAGTTAACAAGTGCTCGATTCAATAAGTTCATAATTTATTACAAATATCCACAACGAGATAATGAGGCTCAAAATCACATTAACTAGAAGATGGAAGTCACAACAGTTATAGAGTTGTGGAATTAAAACAAACAATGAAAACATGTCGCAAGGAATGAGTTATTGACAGTTATGGAGAATATGCTTACGGAAGTAGGTAAAGATATTCCACACTTTAGATTTCAGGTTTACTTATTTTCAAGCAAGATCCCCTTTTCCACGGTGGCCTCCCTTTTTCCCTTTGTTGGTTTGATAATCACGGAACATCACGTTGTTCAATTTCACCATCACATAGACTTAGTTTGGTTTATTTGGTAAATCACTTGCCTTATAGTCCAATGGGGTATTTCTTAGGCTTTGGGACTTATCATACTTAAGGTAGGTCCCTACTCATTCTCTTATACTCTTATACTCTTCTAATAGCTTATTTTACCCTTAAAAAATATCTTAAAATAGAAAATTTTGCATATTTGTATTTTCAACACCTTATTTGACAAAACAGACTCTACCGTTGAGTTCAGAATATCAAAAAATCATAGATTAGGTACCATCGCGGTTATTAGAGGTCATTTGGTAATTTAATTAAGCTTTTAAGACTTATCTAATATTAGTCTAGTTTATTTGTTTATGTATCTAGGAATCTAATTTATCTAAATAGGGACTACCATTGGGTCTGAAATGTCAAAAAACCCTAAGTTTTTTTTTTTTTTTTATAGATCTTAATTTGACTTTGTTTAGATCCTTTTATGATAAATTTTTTTTTTTCCATTTTTTGATAAGGGTATTATTGTAATTGTATTTAATTCCACAGTCAAAATCATAATTTTTAAGTTTTACGGGTATGTTTGTAATTTCTAGAGTTTCAAGGTCTATAATATAATTTTTAATATTTTTCAGGGGTATAACTGAATAAATTTTTAGAAACACTAGGCCTTTGTATAATTATTTAAAAGTCCAGGGGTCAAAGTGTAAATTCAAAAAATTTAATTAAACCTTTGAATAGCCAAACGCCTCGTATCCGGAATTCAGGAGTAATCCAACTCATGGATAATCCTATTCTAATTTTAATTGCAAACAAATAGTCCCTTATCTTTAATTAATTCCTTATCCCAATCCAGGATATCCCAGTTCTAATATAATTAATTAACCTAGTGGCCAAACAGGCCTATTGTCACAACCCGGAACTTACCCTATACGTATTGGTGACAGACACTGTCACTCAAATAGGCTATTCAAAATCAAATGAATGGCAGAAAATAGTAAAGATTTTCTTTAATTTTATCAAGCGCGAAAGCTACACATGTGCAACTCATCTGATGACTAATCAACACCAATTATTTATAAAAGGGTTCTCAAGGTAAAGTCATTATGATCACCATTATTAACATAATTCACCAACATTTATATGCAAATTCATTTATGTGTCCAACAAAAGATACATAATACTAATTGCCAAAAGTCCAAGTTGTCATTGTGCCAAAAATACATCATAGGTTACCAAAAAGATCCCATGTCAAATTCGATTATGATCCTCACGCAAAAAGTCCATCAGATTCACGCTCTTAGCTTTCCTGTGTAGACTTTACCATTTCTTTGCTAACTTAACTACATGAAATATGTTTGGATAAATCCATGTGAGCTTCACTAAGCTCGTGAGTAATTCCTGCATCCTGTCACAGGTTTTGTAAAAGTAGGGTTTTGCATAAAATACCATGGGCACCAAGTTTCCTCAAACAGATAACACAATACTCAAGAATATCTTATAATATATTTTCAAAATAGATCATGTATAAAGCATACTGAAGGTTCAAGAGGGTATAACACATGCATTTCTAAATCACATGATTTTTAATAACACAGTTCGAATATCAAAACACAAAGTAGATGATGAAGAGTTGTTCACAAAATGTATAACAGCACATGCATTTCTTAAAACGTGGTTTAGATAACTAACGAGGAAGGGATAACACAAAATCGAATAACGAATACACACAAGAAGGTACTCCTAAAATCTGATTGCAAATAATGGATAACACTAGATGAATGATGAACACATATTACATATAATCAAAGAATCACATATTGAGTTGGAGTGTTACGTGGGTAAGTCTCATCAAGAGTTAGAGCGCCACATAGGTAGGTCTTATGGCAAGAGTCGAAGTGCCATATGAGTAAACCTCATGTAGACACAAGAATCAAGTCAAAGCGTCATGTGAGTAAGTCTCATCACAAGAGTCGAAGTGCCACATGATAGGCCTCAGATAGACACAAGACTCAAGTCAGAACGTCATGTGGGTAAGTTTTATTACAAGAGTCAAAGCGCCACATAGGTAGGTCTCACACAGACATATGGTCAGATTAAAACAAGTATGATTCAGGTTACATAGTCAAAATTGGTTCACACAAATCATTTTTCTCATTGAAAGGGGTTCCATGGTTTACGGACATTTTTGCTAAAGAATTTAGTCAAGATTCAAAGCATACAAATATCTTTCAAATCAGTACATATGAACGTCATTTCAAGATATAATCATGAAGATCGTAACTCTTAGATATTTCATAAAGTACATAATAGAAATTTTGAGCAAAAATAGAATTTCACTGATTTAGAGTGCAAGATTACTCACAAAAACAGATTAGGTATTTTAAACGGATATAGAAATTCATAAGGTAGACATTTGGAAGGAGGATGTAAAATCCACTAATGCAAGATACTGAATTACTCACCTCAAGTTCTCAGTCTATTTCCTTAATATCATTTCCCTTGTCCTTAGTTCCTAGATCCATAAGTCAAATGCATATAACTTCGTATTAGAACATAACTTAAACATTTCTATTGGCTACTTATTATCTTTTGTAACTTAATTTTTCCTAACAGACTCTATTTGTGAGTCTAGTAGCCTTAAAACTTTAAGTTAGGTCCCATCCATTTTTTAAAATTCATTTTATACCTAAATTAATGTTTGGGACACAATGGGTATTACTTCATTTGTTGTTCCATATTTTTTAAAATTTATTTGGGCGAAACGGACCTCACCATTGAGTCCTAAACGTCCAAAATAGTCAAGATAAACTCCTTCTTGTATTTAATTGGCTTCGGGAGTCACTAAGGGCATATGGTATTTGTGACATTTCTCGTGTCTAGTTCTTAGAATTTCATTTCATAAAATGGATCCCGTCATTGGGTCACGGGCGTTGAAGAAATTCATAATAGACTCTTCTTTCATTTTATTTGGCTTTCGTTTGGCCTATTTTTTGTTCAAGGGCATTTTGATAATTTCTCTAAATTTAAAAGGATTTAAAATTAATTTTGTAAGCCATTTCATAATTAATAGAAAGTTTTGGGGGTCAAAATATAATTTCAAAAATTATATAACTAAACCGTACGGTCTAAGGGATCAGTGATGGAACTGGCCTAACTTGGTCAAGAACCAACCGGTTCAACCGGTTTATGACGTCATCATTGCATAAGTGTGACATCAACCGATCACTTATTAAAATGACAACATTTTGAAAAGCCTTTAGAGCCATTTCTATGCGGGTCAGCCCAGACCTGGTATCCAACTGACCGGAGTTAACAGTTGACTAGGTCAACAAAAAACGGTTTCTCAAGCTCAAACCGTGTCATTTTTCTCCCATTTTCATTTATTAGCCATATCCAATACATGTATGAAGCTTAAATTAATCAAAAGTAAAGAAGCATCAAGTTTCGGGTAAGAGAACTTACTTGTTCGGTTCTCTCTCTACAACTTCTCTCCCTCTTTACACTAGTTCAAGTGTTTCTTCTTCCCTTTGACTTAAGTACATGCAGCAATGTCCCCTTTTTCTTTTCTCTTTCTTTATTTCTCTCCAAATTCTCTCTTTCTCTTTCTATTTTTCTCTCTCTTCAATTCTCTTTCTCTTTAGGTTTCGGTTAGTGTGGGCTATAGAGTGTATCAGACACTAACATAACTTTTGTTCATGCATATGAGCTGCTTTGCTGCATAAATTTTGATTGGGCCAAATTTTAGTCCAATGATACAAAGCCATCTAATCATTGACTAGCCCACAAGTTGACACCTCATTTTTTGCTGCATGAAGTTCTTGTCAATATATGATGCTTATATTTATTTTTGGGTGAATACATGACAATAAAACTCTAGTGGCCAAGTGGTAGAGTTTGGGTAGTCTTAATCTTGGTCTTGAGTTCAAGACCTTGTAGGAGCTTTTTAAGTCATTTTTTCTATTTTCCTTTTGTTTGTGCATATATTGCATTTTAGAGTAGTTCATTAATTCCCGAACTTTGCATTTTAAATCTCACAAATTATAATTTTTGCAAAGTTTGTTGATTAAGTATACTTTATTCATGTATCGCTACTCTTGCCATAATGCATTTCATGGACAATTCTTTCAAAATTATTCACGTGTCAATCCTCGATTAATGCTAATCATAATTTATCATCAAGTCATGATTGTTTTCATTAAATCATATTCTTAAAAATTGATTGTCTCTGATTCATAACTAATGGCTCTCATTTATACATTCGTTTATACATTTGTATACTATTAGTCTTAAGTAGAATTGTCCATGATTAATAAGAGAGTTCTCTTATCATAATCATCATTATCCTTAATCGCCCTACTTAATTGGGTCGAGATGTTACACCTATTCCAATTTAATAACCTTATCCAGCTTAAAAATAGTAAAATCCTAATAATTTTAAATTTGTTATGCTTGTAACCAAACAGGTTAGGTTTGGTTAAACTATGCGTCAAAACAACGCGGGTGACCATTATTTTGAGTTACGTGGCGTTGTCCTACTGAAGTCCCATCATATCGTTAATTGACACGTGGCTGAGTTAACTTAGCAACCTATTGACTCAACCGAGTTCACTTGGTCATCTTCATCACGACAAGTACTGTTCACACAAAAACCCTAGAATTTCCAGATGCGATTTCATGCATTTCTAGTAAGCTTTGCTCCTCATTTATGATTCTAATCATCTTTTGGGTTGTCTAAAAATGGTTTCTCGTTGGTTTGGTGGCTCAAATTGAGCTTAAATGGTCAAACTAAGCTTCAATAGTGTTTTTTGAATTTTCCATTTTAGAGGTTCATTTCTTAACTAATTTGGATGAAGTTTGTTGCATTGTGTTCCTTAAAGTATGGGGATTCTTTTATGTTCACAAAAACAAGCTTTAGTCTCATTTTCAGGGGTTTGCCATTAATGGCAGAGCTCATCTATGAGCTTTTGAGTCACGATCAAGTGGTTTTTTAGTCCATTTCTTGTGTAGATCAAGTATCAATGCCTAGAAATAGGTTTTGTTTGAGTTCATTTTTGGGTAAACGTTTTGAGTTTCATTAATGGTTGTCTAAGCTTAGACCAACCACTTTAAGGCCATGTAATCTTATATATAGGTCATATCATGCTTATAAATTACACATAAACCAAAAGAGGTCAAAATTGAGGGTTATATCCTCTTATATGCATGATATTTGATTTTTTTTCTTCCTTTCTCTTTCTACTTTCTCTCTCTATCTATGGTCTGCTCTAGCCCTCTTCAACTCAAATTTCCCTATTTGAATTCTCAGTTTATCAAGTGTAACAGAAAGCTTTCAAGCTTCTACAGCTTTGGTTTTATAAAGAATTTTTCTATGGACACTTGTTTGTTGCCTCATTTTGGCCTACTCTTCTTCAGGCCCTAGCATGGCCTAGGTATAGCCTTGGCCAAATCTATCTCCTTAGTAGAGAATTCTAGATATTGGCCTATAGTTTTACATTTTAGTGGAAAGTTGTAAGTTGACTTCTTATATACGTGTGTGTGTGTGTGTGTGTGTGTTACATGCTTTCTTCATGTGCCATACATTATGTTATGTCTTCTAGACTTTCATTCGCATATTAATGGTTCCTTTCTTTTAATTATTCTTTGTATTAGTGTTTTAATCATCATTAGGTAGAACATAGTAATGTTTTCCTTGAATTTTTTCATATCTTAGTCTCTTAACAAATTAACTAATTAGACAATAATTTTAGTATGTTATTTAATTAATATTTCACATTCTTCCGATGGTGACTTAATTACACAATTATAGTCTACTTCGAGTTAGGGTGTTGCACCTTGGTTATCTTCATATTGCCATGTTAGAAGGTTTACTTAAAGACAAAAATAGTTTCATATTAAAAAGCCAAGGATTGAAGTAACATCTTTATAGGATCTGCATGTGGCATTAAAATTTTGGCCATTTTGTTATGTTATAATAGCAGAAGAAGAAACACCATATATGGAGAGATTGGAAAGTCCATAAAGAGGCCTAATACACATATTGGATCCTAACTTGACCAAAAAGCTTAAGTTGTTAGGTTTCGAGTCCAGTAATGTATATTATTGATTCTTTATTATACTTATTACTCGATGTAGGACTGCAAGCTCACACATTACTTCAACAAATCTCCCTTTTGACCTATAAGCTACCACGTCAATCATGATGCCTTCTTAAGAGTAGACCATGCTCTCCCAAGAATCAACGTTCTCCAATGAACCAATTCTCAACTGAATACACTATCTCAGTAGCACCACGGTATCACCAAATGTCGAACGTACCGTGTAGGCTGCACAGTATCACCCAATGTTCAACCACTAATACTCTATGAGCCACCAAAGGTTCATTGTCAATGCCAAAAACACCATGTAGGAATCACTGCAGTATCACCAAGTGTTTAATAATAAGAGTCGATGATCTTCGTAAGAGCTTAAAAATCACCACGATATCACCAGTTGTTTAACAACAAGAGCCGACATTCTTCATAAAAGATACCAAATACTGGAACTTTTCACAGAGTTAGTAGCATGGTATCACCGAACGTCGTGTCAATAGCATCATGGAACCATTGTGTTGAATATACCGTGTAGGCAGCACCATTGTATCACCAAGTGTTCAGTCACTAAAACTCTTTGAGTCACCAAAAATCCAGTGCCAATGCTAAACACACCATGTAGGTATTACCACTAAATACCTAGTCAGCAAAACTATGGTATCACCAAGCATCGAACACACCGTGTAGGCAACACCATGGTATCACCAAGTTCTCAGTCACCAAGACTCCTTGAGTCACCAAAGGTCTACAACCAATGCTAAACACACCGCGTAGCATCACCATGGTATCACCAAGTGTTTTGCAATAAGAGTCGAAGTTCTTCGCAAGAGAGTGTTAGTGTTGTCCAACAATAGAAGCATAAACATTGTATATGAGAAAACCATAGAGTCAACGAAGAGGTCATGATACACATGTTAGATCCCAACTTGACCCAAAGGTTTAATTAAGTTGTTAGGTCTCGATCCAATCATAAATATTAGTCATTCTTTATTAGACCTATTATTCGATGTAGGACTGCAGGCTTACATGTTACCTTAACATTTTACTTGAAGGAATGTTCATTGTGGTTTTGCCAAATTGTGGCATCAACTAATATTCTTGGAATAAATTTTTCCAAAACGATGGTAAAATTTTCATAGGCGGATCTACCCCCAAAATTTTTTAAATTGTAATTTTTATCACTTATTTTGTTACGCTTTTTAAAAAAATTAGTACTTGACCTTCCAAAATTTTTTATATGTTTATATAAATTTTCCTTAAATTTTAACACCTATACTTTGGCCCCTTAATTATAATTTATGAATTCGTAATGTACGACCATAATTATTAAACCCGGCCTGGCCAGCTGGTTGATCCGGTAATTTGAAGCCTTGGCCAGGTCGATTCTCTAATCTAACTAGTTAAGGTAGAGATTCATTTTAATTATAATTTATGAATTCGTAATGTACAATCATAATTATTAAATCGGGCCCGGCTGGTTGATACGTTAATCCGGAGCCTTGGCCGGATTGATTCTCTAATTTAACCAGTTAAGATAGAGATTTATTTTAAACCGACCAAACCTGGAAGATTTTAAAATAACCAGATGGCCTGGACGATTGAAACAAAACCAGTATTCATATAAAATAGAATGGTTGAAAGCTAAGTAAATAAGCATTGTGCCGCTTCCGTGCTTTTGATTCAATAGACCTTTTCATCTATTATATTCTATTTATAGACACTTGGATCAAACTTAGAAATGTTAGAAAATATGTATCCAAAAACTGTCTCTCTCAACTGTTTTCAAATTTTTAATCAATATCATGATGACTAATATTTCAGCTTCATATTTCATGCATTTTGCTTGTGGTTATCTCATTTAACAAACTGGTGCCATTTCATTTTTTTAAACTATATATATATATATATATATATAATAATTTTATTCTTTGACATTTCATTGGATTGGTGTTCACTGTTCAGGTTATTCATCAATGATTAGTATAATTATTTTCTTCATTTCTATCCTAATTTCTTATTTTCAATAATTATTTTTTATATATCTCATCTAACCAGTTAACTCAGTAATTCAACTACCCATCCACAAGGTATTTTTTATTAGATTGATATTCAGACCGAATTTAATAACTATAACTCAAATTTAAATGGTAGTTATATGGTACAGTAGTTGCCCTAGACCAGGTTTTTTTCCCCCACAATATGAGACCCGGTCAGGCGTGGCTGCTTCTGATGTTGTCTTCTGGATTCTTCATTATATATTTTTTAAACAAGTATAGCCAATCCGAAATTGACTTGTTTTATTGAGTTTATCATGTCTCTCTATCTCGTTGATTTTTATCCAAAAATACTTAAATGGGAATAATGGCAACCAAAGAATTTATCAGTTTAATTATTAATTTTAGTGTGAGTCATGCGGATGAGGACGTCTCATTTCAAATACTATATGTTTTCATTGGCCATTCAAATCTCTCCACTTCAAAACAATATAATGTACTGACCGTTGCGGATTGTTGTAGGTTAATTATCATCTAATATTTACCAAAAATAATAATAATTAATATAAAGTTACTATTACTATTACTCTTGTTTGTTTGTATATATAAGTCTCGAAATTAATATTATTGGTAAGGAATTTATGGACGGTTGGAGTTAAACAAAATATAAAAATTTAATATTCATTGATAATATTTTTAATAAGTAACTAAATTCATTGATGCAAAAAAAAAAAAATCATCAATGCAAAAAATGTTGCAAATTAGCCTAAAGTTCAATTAAAGAAGGTGATCCGTAAAAAGAAAAACATCAACTTAAAAAAAAAAGGATAAAAGTCTCATTGAATGGATCAAATTAAAATTAAAATAAGAGTAAAGTATAAAAAAAACGTTAAACTTAATGAATTAAAACTTAGTAGTATTTAATCAGGATTTGGTCGAAATATCCCAAAATTCCTAGACCTAATGGACTCTCTTAAGAGAAAGTTTTTCCAGAGGGACCTTTTGCTCTTCCCTCAAAGGGATGCCTTAATGTTTGGGGGCAAGCCTTCGGGAGACTTTTCTAAAGTCTGGCATGCGGCTATAGTACCAAAGGTATCATAGATCCATTATTCGGGATACTCAGGATTTTGTGGCTTAGAGGTTAAAATATGAGGAACTCTTTTGGTGTTCCTCGCATGACTAATGCGTAGGAACACCCAAGCTCTCTGGTGCTCGTTTGAACGAGCAGGCCATTTTTCATTTATCACCCATGTATCATTACTCCATATTACATTGTTTAAATTCTTCCACCTCATTATTATATTTGTATGGTTTATTATCATGCAAAAGTAATATTATTCATTATTTATTTCTTTTATGTATTTTTCTAATTTTACGAACCGTTACAAACATTGGCCATATGTTTAAATAAAAAAGAGGTAGCAATAAAATTAAATGAAGTCCACCAAAGGGCTTGTGTGATGGGGGAAATAAGCCTATACCGGAGAATGGAAAGGTAAGGATTCTATTGGACTGAAATGTCCAAAGAGTTTGCCCAACTTCAACATGGTTGTTTTCAATGTTAGGACTTTCTAGAAAGGATAAAATGTAACTTCATCGAAACAATGACAGATTAGAGGAGACCATATGTTGATTTCCTTAAAGAAGGGTTTCTATCAACCAATAAGGTCGATGTCATTCTTGTGAAGAGAAGAGCCCCACACTTTGTTTTGCATGAAGGACGGTTATATAGAAGAAGCTTCGAGGAAAAGCCTCTCAGATGCTTGTCCAATGAAAAAACATCACAAGCCTTAAAAGCAACCCACAAAATAGAACATCAGGGTGGGGCCAAGTTTTTCAAGTAACTCATCCAAAATGGCCTTTGCCAGCCAACAATGGAGAAAGACTTCATAGAATACACTCAGAAGTGCCAAACATGTCAATTCCGGTGACAAAATCCATGCCCCCGCTATCAACCTCCATGCCATTTCCACACCCTGCCATTCCACACTTAAGGAATGGACTTGATCGGCCCTATAAACCCTCTCGTTCGAGGACATGTCTGGATCTTGGTAGCAACAAAACTATTCACAAAATAGGTAGAAGTTATTCCTTTAAAGAAGGCCAATGGTGCTTTTGTGGCCAACTTCATTCAAAAATATATTACCTGCAGATTTGGTATCCAAGACTCTCGGATAATGGAACCCCTTTTGTCAATAGGAACATTCACGAAATCATCAAGGAGTATGAAATATATCATCATAAGTCCACCCCATACTATCCCCTAGGAAATGGATAGGTAGAGGCCACCAATAAATCCCAACTCAAAATCTTAAGTAGAGTACTCCATGAAGAACCCTTAAATTGGGTCGAACAACTTCCCCTGGCTCTATGGGCGTACAGAACATCAAGGACATGGTCCACCCCGGTTTTACCCTTCTCTCTTGTGTATGGGTCTAAAGGAGTCCTCCCCCAAAAAATAGCATTGGCTGCAGAACACTTAGCCTCAAGAAGTCTAGTGACAGAAGATAGGTTGGCTAACCTAAAAGCTTTGCAAGAAAGACATGACAAGGCCAAAAGAAACACGCAAGTCTACCAAAATAGGATAGGAAGGGCCTACAACCTCAAAACATAACCAAGACACGTCAGAGAAAAGGAGCTTGTCCTAAAGATGACCGATCACATCCTCAAGGAATCAACAACATCCAAGTTCGTACCAAAGTGGGAAGGACCATATGAAGTTATTAAATCTTACAACATTGGTTACTGTAAGCTATAACACAGTAAAATTGGAAAGAAAACTAGGCCTATTAACATCAAATGGTTAAAAAAGTATTTGGCTTAGATATAAAAAAGAGAGAGCTTTGTACTGAGATTCATCTCATAAACAAATTACCAAATGTATGAAAATGATGCTATGATTAAGAAATACAATTGTTATTTCATTTTCATTAGAAAGTTTGCACAGATCATTTGTTCAGAGAAATACAAAAGGGAAAATACAATACAAAAATAGAATAATCAACCAAAAAGCCCTAAGATCCCTTCCATCTCCCAATCGACGAATGATCAAGATTAAGTTTGTCTCATTGACATGCCGACCTACTCTTTAGTCTCAAAAGGAACTGTTGTATAGACTCCAATTACAAGCTTAGGGTTGCAATCTTCTACTTCAAGATTTCCCCAACCTTATAATCTATATGATGATTAATTAACTCAATTAAACGCTCTATGTGAGCTCTTAACCAATCGACATTTAGTTTGCTAGAGCTAAGACCTGGGAGACCCTTAAGAAGAGTAGCCACTTCAACAGTCTGGAACGACCGAATCTCCCTCCAATCCAAAGCCAACACTGTATCTCTAATTGTTTCATAAAAAGTCATTCTTAACTTGGGAAAGGGTTGATCGAATTTCTCAAAGGTATGGGGAAATTTGCAATGAATTTTCTCCAAAGTAGGAACATACCGAGCAAAAATCTTAACCCCTTTCTAAGTGTCTCGTTGCTCTTTCTCTTTCTGGCCCTGAAAGCTAGTTCCAGTCTCTTGAGTTTCTGCAGTAGCAGGAGAAACATCTTCATCACGGTCCAAGTTAGTGAGTGGTGGAATGGGAGAATTTTTTACCACATTAGAAACACCCTTAAAAACTGGTGAAACAGTGGGGCTTGCTCTATCCACATGCTCTTATGCATCATCAACATGAGTTGGTGCAGCAGAAATATTAGCAGGAACAGCTTGCTCAGAGAAAACATTGTCATCAGGAACAATATCTTCTCCAACCTTTCCTTGGGATGTCCTAGTAGGAAAAACTAATAGGGTAGCAGCTACCGCCGAAGCGGTACCAATCATCACTGCCTCGGTCAAAACTGCCTTTCGTTGAGAAGTTTAACCATCATTGTCAACACAAGTAGGATTTTCTCCAAACTTGTTATCTATAAAAGAAATGCACATAAAAAAAAGGGGGAGCTCTTACTAAGGAGCAAAACCTTACCAGGATGAACAGTCTCCCCTACTATGAGAAGGTTAAGAATGAATAGCAAGCCCCCGAACCCCAAATCTCTCCCGGGTAGCCTGATTGTGGGCTATTGCACCAGTTAAGTCTTTCTTAGCTCGTTCAACTAGGTAAACGAGCTTTAAGTTGCACCTGACCTTCATGGGATAGCCTTGTTGTTTCCACCAATGCCTCATGAAAACACGAGGAAGTCTTCACCCTCTTGGCTGAAGCAACTAGCTGAACACCCTCGGCACTAGAACTCCTACCGGCAGTTTTTTTTCTTTCTTGTAGTCGCTTCTGCAAAACCATAATAAAGGTCAATTAGGTGTTGATGAAATGCTATGTCTCTACTAAACTCCTCTCCTCCACCCTTAGCCCAGAGCACAAAATCTTTAATAGATGCTACTGTACTAGAAGAGGTGTGATATAAACCCCTTACTATCTCCTCGATACGTCCTATATCGGGACTCTCGTCACTCGAGAGGGATAGTGCGGACTTTGCCGTAGCCTTCTCGAGAAAAAGGGTAGCCCACGAGGAAAAACAGCATCTAATATAGACATAAATTTAGATAATGGGGCAGATTGAATAAGTTTATGAAGCTCACCAATGTCAATTACCACAATTGGAGGAGGCAAGCCTATTTCTTCAGATTCTTTGGCAATATCACCGAGAGGAATGTTATCTTTATTCTGCTGCACAAGAAAAGGGAAAAGAAGAAAGAGACACAAATATAGTTAAGCTCAAGCTATGCCTAAACACAAACTCTCCACAAAGATTTTCAAAAGCTCACCTATGGAAGCTTAGGTTCCGCAACGTCTTGTTGACCCACAGAAATCCCTTCCTGAGCTGTAGTGGTCTTCTTCTGAATGAGGATGACTTCCTTGACTTCATCAGTTTTATTGACAATATTTTCGAAAGGCCGAGCATCACCACCCACTTCGAGAGAATTAGTAACTTACCGAAGAAAAAGAAAGATACAATAACCACCCCAATCCCTCATCTCTCTCTCTTTCTCTTTCTCTCTCTTTTTGGTCAGGAATTCGCATAGAAATATCATCTTTAAAGACTTTTGGGGCATTTCGAGGAGTAGGACAATCCAAAGCACCCTTGACAAAAGCCAAAAAAGCTTGGATTTGCTTATTTCACAACTGAATCTCGTCTATCCACGAAACCTTGGCCGATGATCAACAGAGACAATCATAAGCCCAGTTTTAGAAGATAGATTCCCTCAATGCTCAACATTGAAACAGTTAAAGCAAGCATTATAACTCCCTTTAGGAAATCCTTAACTAGGCAACCTTGATCGAACCCAAACTGATGCATCACTCTATGGGGGTTGTATTGTGTACTACCCTCACGATTTTCAATCATGAAAGGCAAATAGCAAGGAATCAAAATACAACCCTATATAAACCCATGAAGGGGGGTTCCTTCTTCCTTCAAGCTATACTCCAAAGGTTGGGATCGATACAAGTCCAGATCAATTTCCCCCTTCCAAATACAAGCATATGGGTGAAACTGAAACTCAGACTCTCGGTCGAGAAACTCGGTCAACCTTTTTAGACTTCTCTTTCCATGCCACCTCAAAGCTCGAGGGAGCTCTTTCTTGGAATTAAATTTATCTAACTTGGTTGAGGTATAATTGTGAAACCATTCAAACAAAAATAGTTAAAGAAAAATCGTGGGAGTATAGTTAACCAAATCATAACGCTTTATTGAGCGGTGTTAAAAGTCGACAAACATGTCCAGTCTTTGGAATAAACTACCAAGAAAAACCAGACCTAAAGCAATAAAGAAACCAGATGCCAACTTGATCGCTAAGGGAAAAACTTGTGCATTTATTCCGTCATCAAGGCTTGTTAGGAAGATATATCGGCCCAACCAACAGGCGAGATAAACCACCAAGTTGTGAGGTCTATTTTATTCAAGACTATTGGTAACCTTTCGATCACTACCCTTATTTACCTTCTTGTATGATTCGAAATCCTTGATAAATAGTAAAGCTAAATAGCAAAATCATCCTTTTTCCACTTTTCTTGCTCCCATACTTACCAATGTAATTGGCACATTTGGTTTAACAATACCGAATGTACTCCAACTCGCCTTTATTAGCCAATGACAACGCAAGATCGGGCAAATCATTATCACCAAAAAGAGGTAAACGCATCAATGCATAAACATCTTCTAAGGTGGTAGTAAATTCTCAGGTAGTAATAAAGGTATAAAAGCTCGCACTTCATCAGGAAACCAAAGCCACTAAACCCTCATTGTCCTTTTAATAACCTAGAAACTTACACAATTTGACACAATTAAGGATATTGGCATTCTTTAGCAGTTCTTCATACATTGGGTTCACCAAGATCTCATCGGTCTATTCTACTCAATCCAAAATGCCGATTAGACCAGAACTAGCCAAAAAAGAGGTAAAAGAGTAAGGATAATCTCTATTCTCTATGCCCATCCGAGAAATTGATTCATAAGGAATGTGAGCGACAGAGTCTGTACCCTCTTTAGAGAGAAGAAACGGATCATCCAACGGCTACTCCACTATTTCTTGCCACACTTAAATCTCAACCCAAAAATTATCCTTCGTCCTTGAGCCCATGAAAGGAGCACGTCGCCATTCATCCTTCATGGGATATGTAGAGACCTCCCCATCCACAGTAAAAAGGTTTATGGTATTCATATTCACTGGTAAAAATGGAAAAAATAAATCCCTCATAAAAACTAAAAAGATAGGAGCTTAAAAGAAGAGAAAAAGAATGAAATAGTGCAAAAGAGACTTTAAATACAGATTATTTTATCTATCGAAATGATGGCATGATTAACTTCCCTTAAGAAATAAAAATGGCTGCCGTTCACGAATAATGAAAGGGTGCGCCACGTATCACTTGGAAAGGCGTACGATCTAGGGCACATGCTCATTTACATTAAATTTTACAATGTTCTGAATGGTTGAAATAATGGCTCATGTCCCTTAAATTAAAAGGCATCATGATGACAACTATACTTCTTCGTCCACATCCTTAAAATTGAGCAAGATATAAGTAGGCAAACAAAAAGGTGAGCAAAATGTAGGTACTCTATCAATACTAACACATCTCAAAGTCATGATCGACACGTGATTTCAGAACCAAATCTATGTGATCATAAGTCAAACTATTCTTTTGTCCCTGAACTTAGCGCTCGACAAGAATAAAGCCTAGGTGTTGGTTAAGCTAATCTTAGTTCCCAAACTTAGTAGTATTTCATCAAGATTTGGAGGAAATATCCCAGAATTCCCAGACTTGATGGACTCTCTTAAGAGAGGATTCCTCGCAAGGCTCATGCACAGGAACACCCAAGGTCCTTCTAGAAAGAGAGATTTCACTCAGATTTCATGATTCTTCTATTACTTTCCACCACATAACTACCTTTTATTTTGGACTGTAGCACCCATGTGGGAAATTTTTTAGGGTGACATCGTACTATAACAAACTCACATGCTAGGATTGCTATAAATAGCACACTCACATTATTGTAAACAATAACAACTACTATCACATTCTCTGTGTGAATAGTATAATCCTTGTTATTTTAAGTAAACCTTAGATCTAGAAAGTACGTAGAACCAAAGTTGAGGTCACAGGGCAGACAACACAGTCGATCAAAACCTGTTCTAGCCTTTGCTCTCATGGAATCTCTCTCAACTAGATTGCTAGTATTTTCCCTTTATTTCCATTACACGCTGGTGTCCATGGTTGTTTGACGAAGAATACTTATTCCCTCCCCTCTCTCTCTCTCTCTCTCTCTCTCTCATTCTCTTCTTCTGGATCTAATCGACTATTTACCAAATCTATATTCCTTGTAAACCTATATATAAACCTCTAATCTATTAATCTTTATTAAAAAAATAGTTAAATCAGACTAATGCCATAATTTTATTAGTTTATTATTGTTAGTGAAGCATGTGGATACAAGTATGTCATTTCAAAGACTATATAATTCCATTAGGCATTCAAATCTCTTAACTTCAAAACAATATAACGTATTGATCGTCACCAATAATTTTAAGTTATCTTCACAAGTTCAATATTTTGCACCAAAAAAAAAACTTCTTATTAATCTACTAGATGTTTTTTTTTTTTTTTTTATCTATAAGTCTCAGAATTAATATTAGTAAGGCATTTAGGCACAAAATCAAAAATATATTTTAGAAGGATAAATTGTGTTCTTAATATTCAACCATAAATATGTAAAAAAATAAAAATATTTAATATTTATTGATAATATTTTTGATAAGTAACTAAATTCATTAATATAAAAGGTCCTACAAATTAGACAAAAGTCAAATTAAAGCAAAAGACTAAAGATAACTTAATTTGTACAAAAATGTTCAAAAAAAAAAATCATTAAAGTCTCATTAAGGTGTTAAATTGAAATTAAGATATAGATAAAATGAGAAAAAAAATTAAACCTAGTGGAAAGACCAGTATAAATTAAAGCGAATATATTTAAAATTTATTTAGATAATGTAAGAAAATTTTCAAATAGAAAAATTGAGGGATAATTGATCCCCTAAGGCTAAGGGAGCTTGATTCACCTCTGAAGGCATTAGGGTGTGTGTGTATATAATATATTTATATATATATATATATATATTGTACCACACTCTGTATAATTGGATTCATACTTTATACTCCATTTCCATTTTAATGTTCTCAGTTCGACTTTCTCTAGATGTACAAACATTCAATATGTTGTTGGCCAGCAATTATAAGGTTTAAAGTATATGTAAATATGATTTTTTCGATCCAACACTCCAGTTTAAAAGGTTCACTACTATGGCTATAAACGGATCAAATTTGGATCGGATTAGGGTGATCCGATTCCTATTTGTTTAGAAAATTATTGAATCAGATTTTCTGATGGATATACAAATTCCTAATCTAATTCTATTTTCTTATGTATTTATAATATCATTGAACAATTAGGAAGTTATTGAACTCTGAATTGATGTTGTGACTTTCACCACCGCACTCTATAAAAGTCTGTGGATAAGCAATTTGGTTAGGGGTTTTTAGGCGCTTCGTCACTCGAAATTGAGTAGAGTGTTGAGTTTTGGCTTTGTTGAATAATCGAAGCGTTGATAAGAGTTTCTGTAGAATGGAGACTTATAGGAAGAAGAATGGCAATAAGGAAGCAAAATTGATACCACTAGTAAGGAAAAGACGTATAAGATATGTTGGGAAATCAATGGTTACAATCTTTTTGGATAATCTTCCAGAATAAATCGATCATTCTTGGTTGAGGAAGATCTTTAGAAAGACAAAAGAGATTAAGGACTTGTTCATACCCAACAAGAAGAGCAAGAGATCAAACTCGAAATTTGGTTTTGTTAGATTTAGTTTCATAGAAGAAGCCTTAAATGCTATTGGAATGATTAGTGGATTCACTGTCAAGAACAAAATGTTGATAGTTAATTTAGTTTCTTTTGTGAGGAATTCCAATGATGAAAAAGGAAGGTTTGAGATACCAAATGAGAAGGAGAGTCAAAAGAAGATATTTCCAAACAATATTAGTGGTGAATAAGCAAATGATGAACTAAGGAGAATGAGGAAGTTCATCAAAGGTAATACATCATTTGCAGAGGTGGTAAAGGGAAATCACGACCTTATAGGTGCTATTAGTGTTGAAGGATCAAGTAATGGTTAGTTGTTTAGAACTATGGTTTTTAAGCTTCTTTGGATAAGATCTGTTGAATCAGTAAGTGAAACATTTATTAACGAAGGAATTTATAATATCCAGGTAAGACACTTGAGAGGTTTATGGATGGTCCTCACGTTCGGTTCGTTAAAATATATGAATGCTATATTGGAAGGAAGTGAGGGCTAGCTTAATAACTGGTTTGTGGAGTACCATCAATGGAACCCAGAACTATCTATAAGCAGCAATCGTATAGTGTGGTTGAGTTGTTTTGGAGTTCGACTTCAGTTTTGGAACTTTAGAACGTTTGCTAATATTGGAAATATTTGGAGAGAAGTAATAACATTGGATGACGCCATAGCAAAAGGATTGAATTTTATCTTAGGGAAAGTTAAAATTAGTATTAATGCTACGAAAGCCATAAATCAAGTGGTGTGGTTAGAAAAAATAGGTAAGAAATTCCCTGTAAGAGTCATTGAAGAACAAATAGTGGTTAAAAATATCATCTTTTCAAAGTGTGATTATAAAGGTAAGGTTGATAAGTATGGCGAACCAGGTGGCATAATGGAACATGGATCCGAACTGAATGAATCAGAAGATGAATCGTCGAACAAAGATATGTGTGAGGTAAAAGATGATGATGTGGAAAATTCAAAAGTTGGCGTGGAGATTAGTAGTAGGGAAGAAAATGATTTAGAGAGAGGGGTGGAAGGAAGTGGAATGGTTACAGATGTTGACTACAAGGTGGATGAATCATTAGTTGTATCAAGGAGAGGAACAATCTCTGTTGGAAATATTGAGGATCCAGAGAGAGTTAATAGGTTGGTTGATGGCCTGGCAAATAAGAAGTCGTCATACGTAAATTTGAATTTTGAGAATTTGAATAGTAATGGGCCTGTTGAGAAGGTTGAAGAAAATGGGCCAGTTATATTAAATGAGAAGCCCAATAGTAAAAGGCCCGAAGGGATGATATTTCATACCCAAGTTGAACACAATAGTGAATCTCAGTCGTTGTGTGAAAGGCCCAATTCTTGTCTAGCCCATATACAAGAAAATCAAATGGAGTCCAAAAAAACAAGTGGTCTTAGGAGCTACCCTAACGTAGGACGTGATGTCATTTTAGCTTGGAATATGAAACTACCTAATGTAGGGGTTAGAAAGGCGAAGAAGAAAAAGGACGTCTAAAGTAAGGTTGGTGGCGGATATTATAACTCTGGTCTAATGTAATAGAGATGGAGGTAGAAGAAAAAGACTTTAGCGAAAGAGAAAGAAGGGTTTGTTAGCATAGGCAGCAATTGTAGAGATATCTATGTTGATTTCTTCAAAAGCTATCCAGAATCATAATAGATTATTTCTAAAGGAATTGGAGGCTGTGTGGAAGATTGGGAAATTACTAGGCTTAAATTATGAAGGTAATGAGGAAAAGGTGGTAAGTAAACTAGTGAAGCTTGACGAATAAGATCATCATTGATTTGAGGAGATTAGAGGGAACTCTGTTGAGTAAACTCTTTGCTTTCGATGATTTGGGGTTTTGGTAGTTTTTAATGAAGATTGTTAGTTGGAATGTAAGGGGTTTGGGTAAAAAATGAGAAAATAGGGCAATTAAAAGCTCTGTTAAAAGATAAAAGAGTTGATATTGCATTAATTCACGAGACAAAGCGGAAACTATCATCTAATTTTTTTTATCCAATCGTTATGGCTTGGTCCAAAGTTTGATTTTTTAGAGATTGATGCGGATGAGACGGCATGAGGACTGTTATGCATATGAAATATTGATGCCTTCATTATGCAACAAGCTTGTGGGAATAAATTTTTTTTATTGATTCTAGGTATTATTAAACCTAATTTTCCTTCTTGTTTTGTCAATGTGTATGGCCCAAATAATGTTATGGATAGAAAACATTTATGAAGTTATTTGGTGAATCTGAAATCTGTGTATTACAATCTGTGGTATTTAAGAGGTGATTTTAATTAAAGCAAGAGTATGGGTGAAAGGAAAAGATGTTCTAGAATCGATAGAGGTATGAGAGATTTTTGAGAATTCATTGATAATTTAAAAGTTGTGGATCTGCCTTTGATTGGTAGAAAGTTCACAAGCTATGTTGCGAGTAGTAATAGGTCAGAGGAGGATCAATGAGGGTGGTGTTTTAATTTTCGAAGATCATTATTTGCTTAGGAAGAAGAATAACTTATCAGGTTGAAAGTTGTATTAAGATATATACCACAAATAAATTTTTCAAGTAAGGATGCAATGCATTAGAAGGCGGATCAGTCAGGTGTGTTTTCTATAAGCTCTATGTATATTTCTTTTGCAAAGGAATTAGGGAGTAATATTGAATCATTAAAATTGATATAGGATAATATTGCTCCCCCAAGAACTAAATGTTTTGGTTCGTTGATTTGTAGAAAAGGGTGAACTGGTTAAAGATTATTCAGGTTAGGGATAAATGTTGGGGAGGATAATAGTTAATGGATATGCAAGTTATGTGGACATTAGGTGGAATCAATTGATCATTTGTTTATGTTATGTAGTGTAACTTGGAAGGTGTGGGCTGCCTATTTGAAATGGTGGGGATTGGTGTGGGTTACTCCTAGATCAATAAAAGAACTATGGAAGTGGTGCTTGGGATGGAATTTGAAAAAAGCTAAAAAGATTATTTGGTGGGAAGTCCCTTTGGCTATCTTATGGTTGGTGTGGAATTGCATAAATAGGTTCGGTGATTTGAAGGGGCTCGGATATCTTGGGAAGAGCTAGTGGAGTCAGTCAAGCTAAAAGTTTTATTTGGGTTCGTAAAGTCTCAGCACTTAATCAATCTTTGGTTGTGGATTTGATGTTCAAGTTACATAATGTGCTATAGGTCTTTTAAAGGCAGTGGGAATGAAGTTCTTGGGCATTATAGTGAGTCGAAAAATATAGTTTGGGTGTCATTATACATGAGTGATTAGTTATCAATGTATCTAATCATGATGTTTTGGTTCTTTAAGTATACTTTGGAAGTTCTGTATGTGTTTCTTTATTTCTATTCATGGATTTGTATGGCTTTCTTCTCTTTATTCTCCTATACTCTATTTTTTATGTTCTTTCTTCCTTTTCTTTTTCCCCTTTCTTTTGTCTTCCTTTATCTGGTCTAGTTGGTCTTTCCTTTCCTTTTATTCCTTTCTTGTCTTCTTATCTTTTCTTTTCTTTTTTTGGTTTTTTGTTCTTTCTTTTTTCCCTTTCTTTTCTTTTTTTCTTCTCTGCTTGTTTTTTCCAGTGTTTCTGCTCTGTTGTGTCCTCTTCTTATCTTCCTCTGTTTTCTATTTTTGATTTTTGTTCTTTATCTCTATTTGTTTCCATGTTTATTTTTATTATCTTTACTATATCATGGTGCTAAGCTTGGTGTTTTTGAGAGTCTTCATTCCATTAAAATCGTGAATGGTGTTTGGTATAATTGGCTTATATTGGTTTATGGAGTTTGGTTTTATTGTGGTGAAATATGCAATGTTGGGCGAGGATTTTTTTTTTCTTTGCTTTCTTGTATCTACACATCGTATAGCGTGGTTTTCTTCAGTGTGTTATGAAGATTTCACCATTATCCTGTTACAAGTGTATGGAGTTCTTTTATTCCAGTCATTTTTGCTGCAAGTTTTCATACTAATAAAATTGTAATAGGCATAGCAGGTAGTACAAATCTAAAGAATGTTCGTGGGTATTGATATACCATAAACAGACACACCAATCAGTTTGAGACACGTGTGCCCATCAGATTAACAAATCTCGATCCTACAGAGCTCATATATTTCGGTCATACAGAACAGCTACAAGCCTTCGGGGTATTCTCATATATGTCTGTCATACAGAACAGCCATAAGCCTTCGGGGCATTCTTATTTATATATCATTCAGAACCGATGAACTCGGTCATACAGTGCAGATGAAGCATTCAGGATATTCTCATGTACATCTTCCAGACCTCCTGTTCTGGACAATATTTATTCGACACTGCATATATGGTTTCCTTAACAGCCGATAAGCGGGGAATAAGGAAACAGCCTTCAACACGGAAACTACTATCCATGATTATTTCCATCTACGATTCAATGCTCCACAAGGTAACTGCAAATCTCCGATGATCAAATCCCGATATTCGTGGCGGCAAAACCTAATCAAAATTAGGAGAACCACGGCTTATATATTAAACCCTAGAGGTACGCTTTAGATTCTTATGCTCATTCTTTGACTTTCAATACAGTCTTTCAATTCCCTTACTTACTTAAGCATCGGAGCGGCTACCGCCGGAGCCAATCCGGTGGTCCTCTGATCATCTTTCTGAGTGTTCTACAGGTCACGGAGCCCTCACGTGTTGCGAGTCAAAAAGTGCAGCATCAGTTTGGCGCCGTCTGTGGGAACGACTGATCTCTACGTGCTTTATTCGTAAACTCATCTTTTTCCCCACCGGAAAACCATGGCACCAAATCTCCGACCACGACAGAATACTCAGAGTTCGCAAAACGCTCAGCGTCAGCCGCCTGCTCCTCGCACAAGGGGACCAGCTGCCAACCCTATGCGACAAGAGATCGAAGCAATAAAACGACACAATGAACTGGTGCAGGAGCAATTGCTGGCCATCACTAGAACGCTGGCAACGCTCACGCAGAACCAAGCGGCGGCTTCTCCTAGCCCGCCGGTCAACTTCGTTGCAGGAACGCAACCCCCGGTTGCCACGGGGAATGAAGAACTTCGTGGGCAGGCCCCCACTAACCAGCCTGGGCACCCCTCAGGCGTTGCTCACGCTGGCCGAGATCCACAGCCATCAACAGTCCCTGGCTGGGGAACATCCGCTTTCGTTCCCGACGTGCACTACCGGAGCACTACTCGAGCCCCAACTCCTAGGGTTTCGGGAGCACCCCCGGCACCACAGGAACCTTATCATGCAGCACCAGTCCCACCGGTTCGGATTCCTCCTCCATCCGAAGGGCGCACTCCACCCTACTACCCTGAAGCCGAGGCTGTCAGGCAGGGTTCACAAGATGTCAGGCTCAGAGACCCGCGAAGGGTAGAGGAGATTGCCGAGTCTATGGACCGGACAATCGGCTTAAGAGGACCTCAGAACCCTCCAGAGCAGGACGAACTGGCCAGGCTGCTCGGAAGACTAGCCACTCCGTTCACTCACGCCATCATGTCCGAAGAGAGGCCTAGGAAGTTCGTGGTGCCCAAATTTACTCTCTACGACGGGTCTGGAGATCCAGGAGATCACCTATCTCATTATCAGCATACGATGGCCCTTCACGGAGCCTCAGATGCTTTCATGTGCCGAACGTTCATCACCAGCCTGAAGGGAACAGCTCTGAAGTGGTTCCACAACCTCCCTCCGAACTCCGTTGCCAGCTTTTACGAGCTCGGTAGGCAGTTCTTGGATAGGTTTATGACCAGCAGGAGGCTCAGAAGGGGGCCAGAATTCCTGCTGAATGTTAAGCAGACCAGGGAGGAATCCCTCCGGGCCTACATTGCCCGCTTCAACACCGAACTCACTGAGATCACGGATTGCAGCCCGAAATTCCTTGTTGCGGCCCTTACTGCCGGGCTTGCCCAAGGTGGTTTCAGAGATTCCTTGACAAAGAGCCCCCCAGCCGATATGGCGGCATTGATGGATCGGGCCAAAAAATACATCAACCTGGAAGAAGCCAACCTGCTCAGCCCAGAAGGGCAAGGATCAGACCTAGAGGGATAATCCGAAGCGGGAGGACCATAAGAAGGAGGATCACAGAAGAGACTCCAACAAAAAGAGGGCCAGAAGCCCAGAGAAGAAAACAGCTCCCAGAGCTGTGTACAACTCCGCACCAAGGGAGTTCACCAACTTCACGCCTTTGAACACCACTCCGAACCAGGTACTCCGGCAGATCCGAGATCGGGAGAACCTGAGGTGGCCAGAGCCAATCAAAGGAGATCTCCAGCCTGCGGGACCAAAGTAAGTATTGCAATTTCCATAAAGATCATGGACATACTACTAACACTTGCAGGACCCTCCGATATGAGTTAGAACAGCTCATAAAGAAGGGACGTCTTCGGGAGTTCGTCAAACAAGACGGAAGGCAGAACCCCCAAGAAGACAGGCCTCAACAGCGGCCAGATCAGAGGCCCGAACAGAGGCAAGAGCAGCGGGAAGGACGGAACGAGCCTCAGAGGCAGAACAACCATGTTATCTACGTCCTCCATGCTGACTCCCCTGTTACAGGGATGTCCAACAGGGCAAGAAAAAGATATGCTCGGGAGGCCAGAACCGCCCCAAACTTCTTGCAGGTCTCCAACGTCGAAAAGAGGCTCAAGCCTAGGGCCAGAGATCCATTTCACCGAGCAAGATCTAGCAGGGGTACACTGCCCTCACAGTGATGCCCTTGTTATCACCCTCAGAATCGCCAACTTCGAGACTAGAAGAGTCCTAGTCGACACTGGCAGCTCAGTCAACATTCTATTCTATGAACCGCTTAAGCGGATGGGCATAGACCAGGACAGCATCAAGCCCACCACTGCCGTAATGGCAGCTTTTGATGGCAATCTTAGCACCCCACTGGGGAGAGTTGACCTTCCTACCACTATTGGGGAAGGTGAAGGGCAGAAGACCACCATCTCTGAATACATGGTGTTGAACATGAAGTCTCCATACAACGTCATCATCGGGAGACCCTGGTTACACCAGATAGGGGCGGTCACTTCGACCCTTCATCAGTGTCTGAAGTACGTCCACAATCAGAGCGTGCACTCGGTCCGGGGGTGTCAGCCAACCTCACGAGAATGTCACGCTATTGCCCTCAAGGAGACAGCTCCGAAATAGCAATTACAGTATACTCGGGACTGTGCAGATCCGGTTTTCACTCACACTCCCGAGGTGGAAGATTGCCCATCCGGCGTTGAAGAGCCCCTGAGCCCAAGGGGACGTGACAGCCGAGCCAAGCCGGTTGGCGAGCCCATCAAAATACTGGTCAGTTCAGAAGTAGAGGGGCGTTATCTGTATATCGGCCCAGACCTTACGCCCACCGAGCAGGAAAAGATAGTCAGGTTTCTGAAGAACAACCTCTCTATCTTTGCTTGGGAGACCAGGGACATGGAGGGGATAGATCCTAATCTGATAACTCACAAACTGATGGTAGATCCAGATCACCCCCCAGTCAGACAGAAGAGAAGGCCGATCGCTCCCGAACGGCATCGGATTATAAACGAAGAAGTCCAGAGGCTGCTGGACGCCAGGATGATACGGGAAGTTTTCTATCCCGAGTGGCTAGCCAACACTGTGCTTGTCAAGAAGAAGAACGGCAAGTGGAGAGTCTGTGTTGACTATACAGACCTCAACAAAGCATGCCCCAAGGACAGCTTTCCACTGCCAAGAATAGATCAACTGGTTGATGCCACTGCAGGGCATGAGCTAATGAGTTTCATGGACGCCTACTCTGGATACAACCAGATCCAGATGTACCCTCCAGATCAGGAAAAGACCGCCTTCATAACCGAGAGAGGACTCTACTGTTACAGAGTGATGCCTTTCGGTCTAAAGAATGCTGGAGCCACTTACCAACGGTTGGTGAACAAGATGTTCAGCCCACTGCTTGGCAGCACCATGGAAGTATACATCGACGACATGCTGGTAAAGAGCCTCCAGAAAGGCAGCCACCTCCAGCACTTGGCCCAGACCTTCGATATCCTCAGACAGCACAAGATGAAGCTCAACCCCTCGAAATGTACCTTCGGAGTTACGAAGGGAAAATTCTTGGGGTACATCGTCTCTCAAAGAGGTATCGAAGCAGATCCCACTCAGATCCAAGCCCTAATTGGACTGAAGTCGCCAAAGACCAGAAAGGAGATTCAGGCACTGAACGGCAGAGTCGCCGCATTGAGTAGATTTATATCCAAGTCCACCGATCGCTGTCTACCTTTCTTTAAAGCTCTAAAGGGCAGCAAGGCCTTGCAATGGACAGAAGAATGCGAGCATTCCTTCCAAGAACTAAAGGAGTATCTAGCCTCTCCAGAGCTCCTGTCAAAACCAGTACAAGAAGAAAAGCTGCTCCTGTACCTTGCGGTCTCTGAGAACGCGGTCAGTTCCGCACTAATCAGACAGGACAGAGGAGTACAGAGGCCTATATTCTACGTCAGTAGGGCACTACTTGACACGGAGAAAAGATACCCAGAAGTAGAGAAGCTGGCCTATGCATTGGTCATATCAGCCCGGAAGCTTCGACCTTACTTCCAGGCCCATCCAATTGAGATTCCAACTGCCTATCCTCTAAAGTCAATACTGAGGAAACCTGAGGTATCGGGAAGATTGGTCAAGTGGTCTGTGGAGCTAGGGGAGTTTGACATTTCATATGTACCCCGAAACTCCATTAAAGGGCAGGCCTTAGCCGACTTTATAGCCGAGTTCACCCCGGCACTGCAGAACGAAGCACAAATCACCGAAACTACGGGAACCTGGCTGCTGTATATTGATGGATCGTCAACCGATCAAGGATCAGGGGTAGGACTGGTACTACAGTCCCCTGATGGACTCACATCAGAAAAAGCAGTCAGCCTGGGATTTAGAGCTTCTAATAATGAAGCCGAATATGAGGCCCTAATCTTGGGGATGAAGCTTGCCCTGGAATACGAGGCTCAGAACCTCGACGTCTTCTCTGACTCCCAACTGGTAGTAAGCCAAGTTTTGGGAGAGTTTGCCATTAAGGATGACAGGATGCTTCGGTACTCCGAGCTGGTGAACCACTTAAAGCATTCCTTCCAGACTTTCACTATCCGGAAGATTGAGAGAAGTCAGAACTGTAGAGCAGATGCTCTGGCCAACATGGCCTCCCGCCTCAAGTCCGAAACAGACTCCACCGTTAAAATCTCTTTTCAGCCAGGATCTAGCATTGAGGAAGCATCAGTTGCTCAAATCGATGAACAGACCCAGAGCTGGATGACCCCAATCCTCCAGTATCTAAGATCCGGGCTCCTCCCAGAGGATAAAAACAAAGCCAGGAGAATCCGAATCAGAGCGGCTCGGTACCTGATCCTGAACAACAAACTTTATAGGAGGTCGTATTCTCAACCTCTGTTAAAGTGTTTGGCTCCAGACGAGTCGCAATATGTTTTGGCTGAAATTCACGAGGGAATTTGCGGGAATCACAATGGGGGTAGAACTATAGCCCACCGAGCTCTATCACAGGGCTACTACTGGCCCGGCATGCTGAAACAGGCTAAAGAATATGTTCGGAAGTGTGACAAATGCCAGAGATTCGCCTCGTACCAACACCAGCCTCAGCACGAGCTCATCCCGATTCCTAGTCCTTGGCCCTTTGCTCAATGGGGAATGGACATTGTGGGCCCATTACCACGAGCACCTCCAAACAGGAAGTACCTCTTGGTGGCTATCGACTACTTCTCTAAATGGGCCGAAGCCGAGCCTTTAACGCATATTACAGAAAAGGAAGTCGAAAGCTTCACCTGGAAGAACATTATCTGCAGGTTTGGCATACCACGTGTAATTATCTCGGATAATGGGACACAATTCACTGGTAAAGGCTTCAAGGCATTCTGCGAAAATCTCAACATCAGGCAGCACTTTGCCTCTCCAGGCCATCCACAAGCAAATGGGCAGGCAGAGGTCACCAACCGAACAATCCTTGATGGGTTAAAGAAAAGGTTGGAACAAGCCAAAGGGAAGTGGGCAGAAGAGCTCCCAGGAGTCCTTTGGGCCTACCGTACAACCAGAAGAATTCCCACCTCTGAAACACCCTTCTCATTAGCCTATGGGACAGAAGCAGTAATTCCGGTTGAAATCGGTATGCCAACTCTGAGGACTGAGGCCTTTGAGCAAGAATCCAATGATCAGCAGCTGATGGAGAACTTGGATTTGCTCGAAGAGAGAAGGGATCAGGCCAGCATCAGGATGGAAGCCTACCAACAAAGAATGGTCAATAAATCCAAGATAGGACTCAAGACAGTCAGCTTTCAAGTTGGAGACTTCGTCTTAAGAAGAGTCTTTCAGAACACCAAGAATCCCACCATGGGAAAGTTGTCACCAAATTGGGAAGGCCCTTACAAAGTAACGAAGGTCGTTCGACCTACCACTTACTGGCTTGAAGACATGACTGGGAAACCTGTTCCTAGGCCATAGAACGTAGAACACTTGCGGAAGTATTATCAATGAAGATTTTTTCTTTTACTTCCTTAAAACTGTTCATCTATTAATGCACAGGCCTCCAGAGCCTGGTCCATCTATTAATGCACAGGCCTCCAGAGCCTGGTCCATCTATTAATGCACAGGCCTTCAGAGCCTGGTGCATCTATTAATGCACAGGCCTCCAGAGCCTGGTCCATCTATTAATGCACAGGCCTCCAGAGCCTGGTCCATCTATTAATGCACAGGCCTCCAGAGCCTGGTCCATCTATTAATGCACACGTCTTATGACTTGGTCCATATATTAATGCACAGGCCTTCAGAGCCTGGTCCATCTATTAATGCACAGGTCTCCAGAGCCTGGTCCATCATGTACGAGTGTCCACTCGGTCCATCGATTAATGCACAGGCCTTCAGAGCCTGGTCCATCTATTAATGCACAGGTCTCCAGAGCCTGGTCCATCATGTACGAGTGTCCACTCGGTCCATCGATTAATGCACAGGCCTTCAGAGCCTGGTCCATCTGTTAATGCACAGGCCTTCAGAGCCTGGTCCATCTATTAATGCACAAGTCTTATGGCTTGGTCCATATATTAATGCACAAGTTTCACGACTTGGTCCATCTATAGTGCACAGACCTTCAGAGTCTGGTCCATGCTATACAGATCTTAAATACTTGGTTCATAAAATATGCAGGCCTATCGAGCCTAGACTACGTTAATGCACAGGCCTTCCGAGCCTGGTCCATCTTCAACTAGCGGATTCTGTGATCCAGTCTATCCAAAGGCAGAAGTTCCGAGCATCTGTCAACTAAAGTTTCCTAGAACGGAATACCTCGGATCTGACACTTACATTATTTGGCTTATCTGTCAAACAAACCAGTACCATGGTTTCAACCAAAGGTGAAGTACTTCGATTCTGGCATTTTTCTAAGTTTTTGATTTATTCTCAGAACAACCGGCAATGCATTAGAAGGTGCTTAAGTTTCAAAAGAGCACATTCACAGAAAATATCAGATCCGAGAAGAAGAAATTCAACTTTATTGATAACTTAAAAGATTTACATCAGTACAAAGAAGCTACTACAGAAGCTATTACAGAAGCTACTACAGAAGCTATTACAGAAGCTACGCTTGGCAACATAATGGCTCTTCTCCTGGGATGATAAAGGGGCACAAGATCCAAAACCTTCAAAACCGCCTTCATCGGCTCCATTTGAAAGGAAGGAACCCTGAACCCCAGTCTGCATCAAGTAGTGCCCAGGCCATTTCATCATCACTATCACTGGTCCCATGACCAACGGATGATGAGGGCTCTGAGCCTCAAAAGACTTTTCGTTCTCCACCTTTGTAATCGGCATAACGCCCCAGCCAATTGAAGCAAAGGTTCCTGCCAAGTCACAAAGGGGAGGAGGCGGCCCCCATCATCTCCCTCAGAGCAGTTGTCACTGCCAAGTTATAAGCGGGAGGAGGCAACCCACCTTCAATCTTCTTCTTCACACCGTCTGTTTCACCCCAGCCACTTGGAGCAAGGGTCTCTGACAGGGCGTAAGGAAGAGGAGGCAACTCACCTTCGTCTTCATCACCAACGCTCCAGGCCTCGGTTGAATCAGGGAGGGACCACCACCAATCGGAGAAATCTCGACTAGATATCGGAGGAAACAAGAAGACTTGTGCCTCCTTCAATCCTTCCTTGGAGACTGAAAATAGGGGAGGGTTAACTTTTGGCCACAGTTTAATTATTCCCAACTCAGGCAAGGAATCATTCATCATCTCCGAACGAGTGGAAGAACTCCGGCAGCATATAAAAACCTCTCTTACAAACAATTCGGGGACCAGAAGGGTTGAGCACAACCATATGCCCTCGTTTCCATATATATAGACACTGGAAGACCAAAGGCCACCCAGTTGAACCGTCACAACGGTTAAGCGAAGTGCTAGCTTCGAAATCCCAAACGGCGAAGGTGCAATAAATGGAGTATTAAACCACCTTCTCGGGAGAAACAAAAGGCAGGGCCATACACGTAATAAACAGGCTTTTAATCTTTCCCATGAATGTGACGTGACGGTTTCTCCATGTCATTAACACTTACAGGGCCACGTGGACAACAGAGGTCCATCAACTATGACGTTTCTTGATTTCTAACAGATCTGGAGGCAGAAGATCTGATCAACCAAACTACAACCACAAAGGTATCCACTTATTATCATGTCCCCGAATTCAGAACGGTCAGCTTTGAAATACTTCAAAAAAAGAAGTCTCCAATTACCGACCTAAGGCAAGTAAAGAAGTTCGGAACACAGCTTCCTGCAGAGGAAAATCTGATCTGGTATACACTAAACTCCAGAGCAATGCAACTTGCAACGATTATTACCATCAACTACATGTTAAGGCACTACAGAGCCACAAAACTCAAAGATACGCACAAATGCTACAGAACAATATAACCAAAGAGGCGAGCATTAACCAAAAGACTGTTCCATTAAACAAATGTATGTCTCAAGTACATTGAAAGATAACAAAATATAGATCCTAAGCCTGATCAGCAGGAACAGGATCAACGACAGGAGAAGGTTCGGCAGGTGCAGGATCAACCACCTCAGTCGGTGCAACCACTTCCGTAGGATCGGCCGGGAGGACATCAGCCACTTCGTCCTGGTTGACCTCTGGAGGTTCAGATCCAGGCGGCACAATAAAGGAGACATCTAGGTCGGGAAACTTGGCAAGAAGACGAGAGCGGAAGTTATTAAACCCAAACGTAATCAAGCGATGGGCCATTCCTTCCATCTTCGACCTCATCTCATCCTCATTGTCCATCAGTGCCTGCTCCACGGCTTCATCGAGCTGTCTACGGTGCTGGTACCGCAAGCCGTTCACCTCCACCTGCAACCTCCTCGCCCGCTCAATGGCAAGGTTCCTCTCCGACTCCATCACAGTCAAGGAGTTCTGACACTCCTTCAACTTCTCCGCAGAGTCATGAGCCTCCGACCGAGCAGTACCCAACTGGAGTCCCAGTTCATCCAGATTGGCCCTAAGTTGGTCAAGCTCCTCCACAGATGGAGAAACCTCCACCAAAGCAGAAAGGGTATGCAAGGTCTGCATAACACAAAGAAAACAATTCAAACACCAGTAGAAACGCTTAAAGGTAAGAGAAGTATGGGCCTGACGAGCTCACCTTAACCTGAAGAGCGGTCAAGTCAGCAAGAAGCTTCCCAGACGCCTGAGGCTTAATTTTAACTGAGCCTTTGGCCCAGAACTCACTCAGAATCTTCTTGGCCCCCTGACCAGCAACATCAGGAGCCACTGATGATGATGCCTCCTTACCCGCTCGACGAGACGGGATTGGAGGAACCACCGTGATAGGGACAGGAGCCTCTTCCTCCCTTTCAGCAGGCCCGGGAGAGGACGAAATCAGCCTCCGCTTCTTCGGAACGGAAGGGACCACTGGAGAAGAAGCCTCCCCCACCACAGGCGGTGATGGCCCGGACTCCCACTGAGCCATCACATTATCAGCAATCTCCTCGACACTACCCCTGGCAGCCATTAATTTATCAGGATTGACAATGGAAGAATGATCCCTAATGCTGGGCTTCAAAAGCTTCTTATACTGCTTCTGAATCGCGGGAGAGAAATCTGGTCTCTTCCACGCACTCTTAACTGCAAAGCAAGCACAGAAATTGATCAGTTCAACAAATTGGCAAACAAAACAGAGTCAACGCAGCCACGGAAAAGTTAAACCTCACCCCTTGGCCCAGTGGTTCGAGGGAATGTGGAAGGTTGACCCTCGAAGTTCTTGAATTCCCATCCTCCTTTAATAAAGAAGTACCATTTCTTCCAAGTCTTGTTGGAGGAGGGCACGGAAGTAAGGGGTCTGAACCCACTATCAAAAGACATATAATAAAGGCCTTCCGCCTTTTGAAGTTTTAGATCCATATTGCTACGGATCAGGTCAAGGGACACCTCGACATTATTCATATGCCCTAATACGATAAAGCTCAACAGATGTCTCCAACTGTTAAGGTTCAGGTCTGCGGGGCACAGATCAAACCAACAAAATAATTGTTTTATTATATCAGGAAAGGGGAGTGTAAGACACAGTTCAAACCAGGCCAGATAGGCACAGATTTCTCCATCTCTAACATCGCCCGGGCGATCTTGAGAATCTGGGACCCTGAAAGTAACATTTTTGGGAAGTTTGAACTTCGCCCATAACTCCTTCAACATACTTTCAGTAATTACACTCTCACCCTCTTCTCTGCGACCAGACCGACCAGAGGTCTCGCCAGCCCTGTTCGGGGGATCATCAAAAGCATCGACAATCCTGACCCCCGGACTAGAGAGAGGAACTACCATTCTATTTTCGTCAACATTCACTAATTGCATTTGAGGATCAGTCTCAGAAGGACTTCCCAGACCAGAGTGTGATTCTAAGCCAGACATGACGAACAAGAGAAAGAGATGGAATGAAGAAAGGGACTAAAAGTCGAACCTGAGATCAAGAAAAGGTTATGAACACCGGAGATCCTCCAAAACTCTAAGATATGTCAAATGGCGGTCTGGTACTGTAGAAGTAAATACAGAAGAAAGGTATGAAAGGCCTTTCCCTCTCTCTATATACACATTCGAGATATGAGCTTTCCAAGACGAGCCGACACAACGGTTGAGAGTAATGATGAGTTCTCAAGTATCGGCTGCGCAATAAATGACGCGTTAAACCGGCGTCTTGAGAAATGGGAAGGCAAACCGTATGACTCTTCACAAAACCCTCAACCCTAGTTAAAACCCTAGCTTTTGACAAGGGCTCGGGGGGGGAGTAGCTGATATACCATAAACAGACACACCAATCAGTTTGAGACACGTGTGCCCATCAGATTAACAAATCTCGATCCTACAGAGCTCATATATTTCGGTCATACAGAACAGCTACAAGCCTTCGGGGTATTCTCATATATGTCTGTCATACAGAACAGCCATAAGCCTTCGGGGCATTCTTATTTATATATCATTCAGAACCGATGAACTCGGTCATACAGTGCAGATGAAGCATTCAGGATATTCTCATGTACATCTTCCAGACCTCCTGTTCTGGACAATATTTATTCGACACTAGCATATATGGTTTCCTTAACAGCCGATAAGCGGGGAATAAGGAAACAGCCTTCAACACGGAAACTACTATCCATGATTATCTCCATCTACGATTCAATGCTCCACAAGGTAACTGCAAATCTCCGATGATCAAATCCCGATATTCGTGGCGGCAAAACCTAATCAAAATTAGGAGAACCACGGCTTATATATTAAACCCTAGAGGTACGCTTTAGATTCTTATGCTCATTCTTTGACTTTCAATACAGTCTTTCAATTCCCTTACTTACTTAAGCATCGGAGCGGCTACCGCCGGAGCCAATCCGGTGGTCCTCTGATCATCTTTCTGAGTGTTCTACAGGTCACGGAGCCCTCACGTGTTGCGAGTCAAAAAGTGCAGCATCAGGTATTATGGTCCATTGCTTCTAAGAAGTACTTATAGTACATTTTGGAGGAGCTGCAATTGATCCAAAAGGTATATGGATTCCTGTAGTTGGTTCAAATCATCTCCTAAGGTGTGGTTACTTATATTGGTTATTTGTAACTATTTGATTGATTGCGGTTTTTTGGCTATTGTGGTTTGTTCACAGTGCTTTGAAGTGCCTTGGTTTGTTTATTTATAGGAGATTGAGACAATAATGGGTTGATTTTTCTATCAGCAAATTATGTGAGATTAATTTCTTGGTTTGTATTTTCTTGGTTTCTTTTTGGTGTTCTTTGTGTTGGCTAATGATTGGCTTCTTACCTGGGGCCAACATAGTTAGGATGGGGTTTGTTAGTTTTGAAGCTTTTGCGCTTACGCTGTTAATGTAATCTTTCTTATACCTCTCATACATGTTGATTATATCAATAAATTTTCATTTTCGTTGTTCAAAAAAAAAGTATACGTAAAAATTTGTCGGGATTTGAGAATTTAACCATATAATTAGGATTCTCTCTATTACACCTCCCTAAAGAAAAATAAATAAATAAAACTACACGGATGTTATAAAAATAAATATCAATCTCATAAATAAATTTACAATTAAAACAATAAATTTTACTCCTCACAATGACCCTTTACCACATTTGTGAATTGTCAAAAAATAAGATACTCCAAATTCATGAGTCAAAGAGTTTCCTAAAATGTTCTTGGTGAAAAAAAAATGTGAATGAATTGTCACATCCCACACCCCATCGCATGGGATTGTGACCGGCCAGTCAAGTCACATATCTCGCATCGTACTTTTTTGTAGAATGCGAGTGATTGTGTCTCAAACCAAGGCTATTAAAACATATCACAAGTGCATTATGTTCTTTAACCATTAGTTTAGCAGTGGAAATTACATTGGGTTTTTTTTTTAATGCAATTACATTTGGAAGAGCAAAACCAAATCATAACTTATGAAATATTCACGACTGATCAAAGTTACAATCATACAAGCACATAACATACATATTAGTGACTACAAAACTAACTATATATCTAATAGCCATTACCTTGCCACAACTTACTCTAAGTGGTCGCTCAAATTCTCGGTGCATGTCATCTCTCAAGACATTGAAACATATCTAAGTTGTACCTCTACAGGTTCCATCTTTGCTTGGTGTCTGTCCATTCATATCTTACCATTATCTAAGTCTTATATATTTCCAGAGCATACATGAAAAATCTGTGGGTAACTGAAGTGAGCTAACTTAATCTCTGTGAGTAACACAAGTCCTCTGTCATGAGTTTTCACAAATCCAAAGTATAGTTTTCCCGTGTATAGCATTTAAAATCTTTAATAAAGGACTAGCATTTAGAAAACATACTTATAATGGAATTTAGTACATAAATATTTCTTCAAAAAGCATGCCAGTTAGTTTTACAATAGGGAATCGATCATATCATAACAAAACAAATCATATCAAAACAGAATAGATCAAACCAGATCAAAACAAAACAATTAGAACAATAGATAATTGTTTTATGAAATCATTTTAAATGATTTATGCCATCATGACAACTGAATAGATCAGACTGCACAGAACATATCAGAAGTGTTCACGTAGTGACATTTATAATTTAGAGCACATGGCTTATATAGGCCAACCGGCTAAAATACCCCTAGCAATGTGTAGAATGATAAACATGATGTAACATAGATTTCATTTAAGATAACATTCAAAACATATTGCACAACTTTAAATGCTTTAACTATCTAGGATTTTTAGAACATATAACAAAATCGAGTATCAAATTATGCATTCAAACTAAACAAAGTCTTTACAAATAATAAGAAAGTTCTTTATAAAATATTTGTGACTAACAAACAAGTTATAAGCATTTATACAAAAGAATGCTTTTAACAAAAGTGGGCACCAGTTCAAGGTACAAGGTTGTTCACCTGAAGTCTAGAGTTTATAATCATAACTTACATCATTTGCTTTCATAGTCATATGTCTCGTTTCCCCCCATTAAGGATCTTGAGTCATGATTGAAAACACATTCAATACTGAATCGGATCATATCTTAACTTTAAGCATTACTTACTTAATGCTATTAGTCCTTTTGAACTCAATCTTACTGATTAAAAGACCCTTAGATTCTTAAAATAAGGTTTTTGATATTTCCACATTCATCTTATAGTTTATTTTAAATCTTAGGGGCATAATGATAATTTTAACATTTTATGTCCCATACTTTTTTGCACTTAATTTTCTTAAACAGACTCTATTTTTTAGTTCAAATGGTCTCAAAACCTTAGGGTATGTTAGCCCTAAGCATTTTCAACTAAGAGCATCTTACTAATTTTGATGATAACAAGGCATTATCTATGTGAAATAATGTTTTATTCATGTGATAATGCAAATAGGTCATTCAGGTCAAAGACGATTATTAACTAAGAAATGACGAAGTTTATCAAGCTAAAGGATTCTACTCAAGTGCATGCTTATTCAAAGCTGAAATCAAATCAAGTGAAATGATCTCATGATGATTTAAGCAAATGGACACACTCAAGCCCAAGGAATCAAGACAAGTTAAAAGAAGACTTTTTATTTTCCTTATTTTGGGTTTTGGGTGATTTAGGGTTTGATTGATCATTGGTCATAAACTCTTACTATTTAAAATGATTAACTAAGAACAAACCATAAAATAATTTTTCAAAACAACACATTGCCACACTTCTAGTTTTGAAAATAATACACTATGAAAAATAAGGATGAATGCACTTTTTGTCAAAACTACTCGACTAGTTCTAAGAACTAGTCGATTGATTCTTAAGGCTTTTTTTTACACGGAACAATACAGTCAACCAGTTCTTAGAACCATTCGACTGAATAACCTTTTTATGACAATAACCTAAACTTACTGTTCGACACAGTCAACCTCCAAGAAGATTCAGTTGACTAATTGTCAAATATTAAAATAGTCTACATTAGAACCAGTCGACTAATCCTAAAAACTAGTCAATTGATTGTTCTTGAAAATTTGAACCTCAAACCCTTTAGAAAATTCAGTTGATCTGATCAATCAACTAAATCTTGATTTATTCGACTGATTGATGATTCAGTCGACTAAAGTTTTTGATCTAGCACTTCGAAATTCAGATTTTAAACAGACAAAAAATGGGAGAACGGCTTTATTTTGAAATACAATGACCATATTCATTTGATGGCTATAAATAGAGGTTCTCTAAAATATTTATTGCTATCTCTTTACAAATTTACACTTCTATATCTCTACTCTTGACTTTAGATCTGAACATTGAAAACCTAGATCTAAAAGTTCTACTCATTTTAAATACTCTAAGTTTACACCTGATCTATCTATAGAAAGTGAATATATATTGCACCAATCTACTCCTAAAGAGAGTACTTGTTGGTAAAAAAATTTTGTATCTTCTCATTGTGGTAAAATTTGCAGGTACATGTTACTCATGTGAGGAAAAATAAGATATTTTGCTCAAAAAATGGTGAGGAGCTCTTGTTATAAAAGTTTGACCTCCACCTACAAGGAGATCAAGATAATGGAAAAACTTAAATGAGGATGCTTGAGTTGATGATGTAAAAAAAATTTTGAACCTCGTAAAATTGTTGTATTTGGTCTCACTTTTTCTCTCTATACTCTTTTACATACTTGTGCATTTTCAGCATATATTTTTAAAGTTTATAAAAGTTGTCAATATTTACTAAATACCTTATTTACCCCCTAGGATAAATATCTGAGAAACAAAATATACTAGTGTTGTCATGCCCTGAATTTCCACAAACCCGGGGAATGAGTGAAACGAAAGAAGAAAGGTAAACGAAAGGTCATAAGGCGGATTTAATTGATCATTCATTCATTTCCCCATGTTTCCCCCAAAGTTATAAGTCAAGACTTATCATTTAACTCAACCAAAATGGTCTCTAATGTTGCTCAAGCATCTCTCCCAATTAATATTTGAAATAGTTTAAGTCATGTTTAAAAATGGCTTCTAGAATAGCCCACTCAATGTCTCTAGATATGCCTTTGGATAATGGTCCAAATGGGCCCCAAATGTCCTAAGACATGGGCCAAGTGTAAGTCAAAATGTCCACCAAAACTTTTCCTAGTGTAATATCCCGACCCGAGATACGGCACGTGTATCGAGGTAAGTCGGTCAAATAGTGTAACTCGAACTGTTAAAATGTGTATATCATGGTATTTCATGAAAATGAATGACTGGAAACTGTAAATGATTGAAATGTATAACTAGTGCCGGGCAACACCCGAGCACCCCAGGACATCGCATCGTAATACGTGCACGCACGTATTTCCATGCACGACCATATTTCGCATACATGTAGCACGTTTAAAATCAATGTATGCATGCACTGTTATAAATGGATATATATGCACGTATAGGGATATAATGTCACGTATAAAATATGTATTTATGTGTACGTATATATATACGGCTAGGACAAATACACATACATGTTGTGTATATATATATATGTATATATGTATATATATGTAATAAATGTGAAAGGAAAGGGTATAAAGGGAAAATACATGCATGAGTGATCAGTGTGTGTGTGTGTGTACGTGTGTAGATATTATGAGGCTAGTGTGTGTGCTAGTGTGTGTGTGTGTAAGTGAGTGCTTTATGTGTGTGATGCATATAATATACATATAACACCACAAATATCTCCCATGCATTTAATGGAAAGCAGCCAAATTAAAAGCAGAATTTATGAGATTTGAAAGGGGTTTATGAGATGTGAGGTTTGGAGGCTTATGAGGTCATGTAGAGAGAGAAAGTGGAGAGGCAAAGGATTCGGCTGTTTGTGATATAAGTGTATACGGGCGTGAGTTGAAGGACAAAAAAGAAACTGAGACTGAGAGGAACATTGTCAAAGAACTCAGGAGCAGAAACAGAAGCAAGAGGAGTTCTAAGGGTCACTATGAACGAGAATCCAAAAAATATAGGTAAGATTATTTGACTACAGTTTTTATGTTTTGGAGCATGAAACCTTAATCTAACTATAGGGTCTTGTAGAGTATAGAATAAGGAATATTCTGCAAAAAGAATCACTTAGAATGGTTGAGAAACCAGTAAGAAATATCGAGTTATAGGTCCACTGAATAAATCGGGTTTCATGCATTTGATGTTTTAAACTTGGTTAAATGTTAAGGAAATAATCTTCATGTATACAGGAATGAATTAGGAAGAAATTGGGGTTAAAACAGTCATGAAATCTGCATGAAAATTTGAGAAATCCAGTCGCCGAAAATTGGGAAAGAACAGTGATGGAAACCATAGTTTTCTTAGGTTTAAAACTACCTAAATGAAAGCTTAAGGCTGGGGGATTCATTTGGCATGAAAAGATCGAAAAAGCAACAAAAACAAAATTTTAACAGTGAAGATTTGTAACTAGGGTTTACTGTTCTGGCGACTGTGGCCGGAAAAACAGTCAGGGAAGATGACCAGAATGTCGGGGTGGCATTTCGGGTTAAGACGAAGCGGGTCCGGGCCAGGGTCGGGTTGAGATCCGATCGACCGCAACAACAGAGCAAACACTGTGTCATTTTGTATATAAAATTAAAATGGATTGAGCTTGTTTGGATGCAGATATAGGAAATTGAAATTGGGTTTGGGGTTATCCCAACTATGGATAGCATAGGAGAACTTGTTATCTTGTTCCGGTTCTCAAGATTTGACTGAACCGTTTGGTTTAGTAAAGAACCAGACCGGTTAGGGTTTCTAAATGGTGAACCCACTGGTTCAGACCGTAACTTTGGGAAATTATAAACCGACCCCAGAAGTTTTAGGAAATCTCACTATGGCCCAAACAAAAAAATTAATAAAATATTAATTTTTACAAAAATGCCCCTATTTCAAATATGGGTCAAACGAAGTCCAAACGATGCAAATGAATAGGAAAAATTTATTATCTTGGACGTTCTGAGTCCAATGGTGAGGTCCGTTTCATGAGATGGGGTCCTGAAGGATAAAATACTGTAAAAGTGCAAAATAACCATTTTGCCCTTTTTAGTACAAAAGTCTAAATGGAATTCCTCGAAAGCCTAAACCGACTTTCTTCAGCATTCCGGACTCAATGGTAAGGTCTAAATTAGTGCTAGAGATACTTATGATAGCAAGGCATAAAATTTGTTGAATAGCATTAATTCTAAGACGGATCTATTGATGTATAGGGGACTCGACAAGAAAGGGCAAACTCACAGGATACTGATTTAAAAACGCATATTTAGAGGTAAGTGGATCACTCTCTCTTACATGTGGTGTTTCCACAAGCCAAGTTTATTCTTTTACTGCCAAACTCGTACTCTTGAATGTATTGATATCCTTGTGTTCCACAATTCGATATTTTCTATTTTGTGGACATTTGATTGACTGATTTATCATTGTTATCATGTTACATTGTGCCTTGAAAGGCCTACTGTTGTATCCTTATTGAATGAATGATATTCCATACTTATATTCTATGGAATTACTTATGATTATGATATGTTTATGAACACGAGAGTTATGCTCAGTCACAACACTCATCTGATGCTATCTGATTGACTGGGACCTACGGGTCAAGTCCGTGAATGGACAAATGGCAATTCACTGGAATTCACTGGGGGGTATGCCGGGCTCCAAAAGATCGAAGGTCCGCCGAACCCTGACATAGAATAACAGCATCTCTTATGACTGATAGAACTTGAATGTTGAATGACATCATCCCTTATGATTCTTCGAGTCTCGAGGGACTTGTATTATTGATTTGATTGTGGTCGGTTCATTGTGGCAGTACTTCATTGTTGTTATATTATCATTGAAATTTTTCATATTAATGTTACACCCAATACTTCTGATTGTGTATTGTGATTACTGTTCATTGGCCCTCGTGGCAATTGTTTTCATTGGCCCTCGTGGCAATTGTTTCCATTGGCCCTCGTGGCAATTGTTTTCATTGGCTATCACAACATCTTATTCTCATGATTGGTTGTCATGTCCTCATATGAATTCGTATTCTTTATTGATCATCGATACCAGTGTTAGAGATCTGCATTAACTTACTGAGCTTTGTAGCTCATTCCACCCCACTTACCCCCTATTTCAGGTGATGACGCTGCGAGACCCCAGTAGGAGTCTGAGAGCGTAGGGGGACATTTTGAAGTACTGCACCAGTCTATGTTAGTTTTCCCATGTATTCACCACCCCCGGGTGCTGTTTACATTTAGTTCTCATTTTGTCTTATGTAGAACTATGTCATGTATTTAATAGACTTCCGCTGTTTAAATTATTAAAAGACTTCCGCTGGATTACTGTAATTGATAAAGACTTCCATTGTTCATTGTTTAAAATTTTTAGTACATTGCATATTAGTACTATGATACAAGAATGGAAAAAGTAGGGACGGCCTTCGGGTCGGCCCGCCGACACGAGATCTGCATAGGGTGGGTTTCGGGTCGTGACACCTAGTAAGTGGCCAAACATGGCCTTGAAACATGACTAAAAAGTGTCCCAAGAAAATGCCCAACATGGCTTGATGTACTGGCCTAAAATAGCCTAAAATGGGCTAAAAAAAATAGGTTCAAACATGTAATTAAATGGCCTTGAAATGGCTTTGAAAGGTGGGTAGTGGCATGACATTACAAGCCTTGGACAGCCATTGCATAGCAACAAGGCAGCACGAGTAGGGCGCACATGGGCAGCAGCAGGAAGGCATGGGTGCGCAAGGCGCACGCCCATGGGGTGGCATGGGCGCGTGCGATAGGTAGGCGTGGGGCGCACGCGCAAGGGGTAGGGGCTGGCTGGGCTGTCTGATTTGATTTCTACTCTTTTCACTGTACCAACAGAGAGCAAAATTTCATTTTTTTTTTTTTTTTTTTTGCATTTTCACTGTAGCAACAGAGGCTGATTTCTCCATTTTTGGCCCATTTCCTCAAGGCTTTTTGTAACACCCCAACCCTACGTAATTAATAATTAGTTCGCTAATTATTAATTAGCACTGACTTAAAGAATGATTAAGGATATTAATCATAATTTCTCAACGGTCATGATGGACCAACAAATAATTAAACGTGTCTGGAGAAGAGAGTGTAATACCCGAGCCTAATTACCAATTAATTAAGTGAAATGACATCATCTTAACCCTACAGGAATCCAAATTAGCTAACTACGAAAATCCCAAATAAATAATAAATGACGCGGGGCCTGAGACATCAAAGCTAACTGAAATACAAAACCCTCGGAAGAAACCGTTTCGCAAAAGGAGCAACAGAAAAGAAATTATAAAGGAAAATGTCAAAACGATGAATTGAGCATGCCAAACAAGGCATAAGCATAAAATGGGAGGAAAAATGGCAAAAGGAAGGCCAAGGGGTTTTGAACCCTTGACCAAGTGAAACAAGGTTTTAAAGTCCTAAAAAATATACCAATTGGCCCACAAGCATTTTTGTGTTATAATATACACAGGATATGTATATATGTATTGTATAATGCATAAAATCTGATTATCAAAATGGGGTGGCAGCCCCTCATTGGACCACCACCCCCACCAATTGGATTACATGCAACAAAGAGAATTATTTTAAAATGAAAACAAATAAAATTATAAGATACAATCATGTTGCGTGGGGTTGGGATAGATCAGAGATCAAAATCAGGAAGAGTGGTGTAGAGAGAGAGAGTAAAGAGAGAAAGAGAGACTTTGTGTACAAGTGTGTGTATGCTTGTGCATGCATGGTATGTGTGCTTCAGTGCACCATCAAGGAGGGAGGAGACAAAGTAGTACATGACTGGACCTGGGTTAACCATCGAAGGCCTCACATCGAGCCTGAGACAGGAGAGAGAGAGAGAGAGAGAGAGAGAGAGAGAGAGAGACACGGTTCATGAAGGTATAAAACGAAAACATTAAAAAAATTTCTGATTTCTTCCTCTTGGATCATTTAGCATCATTTTAGTTTTCGATATAGACTGCATGCATGCATCCGAATGTAGAAGAGGATGATAATAACATAGAATGGGGTAAAAACTGAACTGTTCGGGCACTAGACCATGAGAAATCGAGAATAAACATTCTCGGTTTTTGAAACTGTATTCTAAGCTTGGTTTGATGCACATGGGCGTGTAGAGCACAAAAACAGGAACCCAAAGCAATTTGAATGGACCAAAATGGTCCAAAAACAAGGTAGGAATAGGCAGTTACAGGTTCGGTTGGCCCAAAACAATAATCTATCAACCCACTGATTTTTGTGAGTTTTAAGTGTTCTAAATGAACCCTAAGGGTCCTAGAAGGTCCCTATGACCGAAATTAGAGGTCAAAACAGTTTAAAATAGCATGAAAATGAAACTGGAGCGTCGCCGGAAAATCGGCCATCGCCGGAGCCGTGACCTATAACTCACTGTTTGACGGCCAAGATGTGGTCCAATCGAAGATCTAAAAATAGATTTGAAGTCCTTGAGAAATTCCCTTTCGAACCCTGTTGGACCGAACCAAAAACCCACCGGAATCTCTCACCCGTCGTTGGCGAAGACGAATGTGGAGAAGAGGTGGTGAAACCCTAGTTTGGTGGAGATGATGAACAGTGTCGGGTCGGGATTGGGTCGGGTATCAGGTCAAAAATGGTTCGGGTCCTGACCGTTTAAAACACTTAAACAAAACGTTGCCGTTTTGTTTATGGAGCTGACGTCAGAGTGACATCAGCATGATGTAATGGAAGATAATGAACCGAATGGCTTTAAGGTTTTGGACCGATTCAATTGATTGAACCCTAAACCAGACGGTTTTGAACCCTTCTTTCTGAAATTCTGTTTTGGTCCCCAAACTTTTATGAAATTACATTTTGACCCCCAACTGTTTTGAATATTTTATTGTGGCCCAGATTTTAAAAGAATAAATTCAAATATGCCCTTGTAAAAATAAATAAATAATAAAATAATTATTTTAATTATTTTATTAATTAGGTAAAATTACCATTTTACTCTTGGACACTAAATACGTCAAACGAAGTCCAAATAAAATAAATAAACAGTGTATTTCTACTAATTCGGGCATTCCAGACTCAATGGCGGAGTCCAATTTAGAAAATTAAGTCCCGAAAAATATAGGCACGTACATGATAAATGACTGAATTGCCCTTAATGATACCTAGGGCAGATTAAACATTAAAGATAGTCCAATCTAATTATGTCGGACACTCTGGACCTAATGGTGAGGTCCATTTTATGAACAGAGGACCCAAAAATTTAGCTATGGCATGTGATACTGTATAAAGCCCAAATACTTGTGGACTCATATGTATGATTAAAAACGGGTCAGAATTTCACAGAATGTAAAATAACCAAAATACCCCTGAGCATGGAAATGTAAAGTAGGGGCCGAATAAAGGTCAATCTGATCTAATATATTATCATAAGCATAATTATGACAATCGAAGGGCTAAATAAGACTCCGGGACAGTCAACGTGTAAAATGAGAAATGACTAATGTGTCCCGATGATCGAAAGCAGATACCAAATGAAGTCCAAAAGACTTAAAACTCTACATATAAGCTAACGGGAATGTCTTGAGGACCACGATAGGGTTCGGAACAAGAATGAAAAAATTATCATTTTACCCCTAAGGGCAAATAAGTGTTTAATTGATAACCACTAGAGTCAAAATGACTCAAAATATTATTCGGACAGCTGCTAGGCCTATTTAAGGAAATTAATAACATAAGTTGAAACCCAATGAGTGGGTAATAGGCCAACGAACTTAATTAGGGGATCTAATAGACTCCTGAGATGATGAATAAGACATGAACAAACGAATTCTGATCTGTCTGTGATTAATGATGATTGTTCAGGCCATGCAAGGATTGCCTGAAGTATTTGGAGATTATCAGAATATTTGTAAATGAAGGATGCAATACTAAGAAACTGAGGTAAGTAAAACCTGGACTTTGTTATGTGGTCTTTCCTTAGCCATGTCACATTTCTTTCTTCATGCTGCCACCTTGTACTCCATTATCTGATATGTCTTGATCTCCACAATTGATATTGTTCTATCTTGTGGACTTGATGAGTGATTGCATGTCGATACCCTAATATGATTTATACGTAACTCTTTGATGCTTGAATACTGAACCGTACATGTTATATGATAAGAAAAGTACTACTCCACAACTTGTGAAATTATCTATGCGTGACCTAATCTTTCTGTGGTAGTACTTGACTCGTTACACACTTCAGCCCTTAGGGGTAAGATGCTGACAGTCTACACGTGGTTGTGAGCGTCACACTGCACAACCGAGCTACCCGTGGGTGTGAGCGTCACTTCACACGATCGACACGTAATCATGCAAGGCATAACGTACGACTTGAGTCCTGGAGGACACGAAAAGTTGATAACGTTGTGCTGTAAGAACGAAAGGGTATGCCAGGCCCTAACAGATAGCATCTGACACATAGTATCTTTTCTTTATCTCTTACATGACGTGCTTTTGGTTTTCAATATGTTATATACTTTTGAGCACTGTTGATATCGTATTCCTTGGATCTTTGATATGCTTGTGAGCTTTCCTTGGAATACCCTTGTTGTGCTATTCGACATGATGACATGCCTATGTAGATGTTTTCTGATTTCGGCAACATATTATTCGGCTATCCCTTGTTGTGATTTTGTGTACTCATTTTGGGATATGCTCATAGGACCTGAGGGTCATTTCCATCGATTTATACATTGGTGACTGGCTATTATGACTTTTATCATGTCTTCTGTTCTGACATTGATATATCACACTCTATTGGTATTTGCTCATACCTACTTCTTGGATTGATCTTGACCCATGACAGAGGAAAGGACTTTACTTACTGAGCTTTGTTAGCTCACCCCTTATTTATAACCATTTTTCAGGTAGCTTATAATGGATGATACGCAGTGAGATAACTAGTGGAACTAGTCAGGCACACATGATTTACACTGACGAGATGAACTCCAAGTCGAGTTGACTACGTACTCTGTAAGGTTAAGTTCACAATTGAATATAATGTTACATCATTAGTAATGAGATTAGCCTAATATGTTGGATCACTATGATTAAATTGTACTTGAAGATATTATGATTGTTGGTCATTGGAGATGAGTTTGATTAGTTGAACTGTATTAGTGTAACTTCCGCTTTAAGTAATTTATTGATATAGAATGGATGCATTGGAGCATGTATATTGATACTTCGAGATATTTGGTGACTAATTTTAGACGTGCTTTGATGCATTTGGATGAGTTGCATTTTCAATTTAAAAGGTTTTAATTTTCGCTGTTTTGACCCTACACTTAGAATGCAATTCATTGTAAAGTTCAGAAGTTACCTTTGGTTGGTCATATTGTCAGTGGAGAAAACTGGCAAGGTGGCCAACTGGCATGACGTCCTCGGGATCCGCGTAGGGTGGGTTTCGGGTCGAGACACTTTTAACCCCCCCTTTTTGGGCATTTTTCTCACTTATTTAAAAGATATTTTACACACCTAATGGCTCTTTTAATTTCACAAAATTTTGACATGGTTTCCTTTGTTTTCTAAGCATTTTTCCACCTAATATTCGTGATACATTATACAATCAATGATTCACACATTTCCATCCTCACTCAATGGCTACAATCTCATGGGAATTAACACACATCATTCCCTTCAACATATATACATGGGAGGCACATTAAATAAATATGTTCAACATATTATTTGGGCTTAAGCTCTTACATTACAAATTTGGCCCAAGGCCTATAGTTCACCATACTTTTCTAAAATGAAATACAAGTCATTTGGGCTTATGCCCATACATACAAAAATATGCCCCAAGGGCCAAATATCCTTCCTAGTCCACTTACCCTCCTTCCTTCAAGACTTTATCAAGTCTTAAGTACCAAGAGTGTCATCTGTAATATGATATCCCACGAGGGGTCAGCACAACCGATGGTATGACACAATGGTAATGTTAGGAACAAATTTAAGGCGTGGCATGTGCAAGTGTACATTTTAAAAGCTATACATCTACCCATTCATCAATACAATGCAAAGGTGATATGCATGACGCACATATGCAAACTCTATGCCACACCCATGTCTTGTTTCACGGCCCTTCCCTGTTGGACACGAGTACCAATCTATGTCTCACTTCACGGTCCGTCCCCGTTGGCATGAGTACCAATGGCCAATTTTGAGTTTGTCACCACAGGATCTACACCCTCGTAATGTATAGCACTAAGTGCTCAACTCATGCCATGCCTCCAAGGACTCACACTATGCCAACATGCTTTAATTTCATTCTTATGCAATTCAATGAAACATTTCATCAACACATGGAGCATGACTTAAAATATGCCTCTTTCATAAAGTAAAGCATAACTTCAAATTCACAACACTTTGTCTACATGAATGTGAGTCACAATTCAATGAATTAAACATATAATCAAGTCTCATGTTCACCATTTTAACAATTTCTCAAAGAAAATACAAATACACAAACTACCAACTCATGGAATAATTCATAACTCTCAAACCACAAGAGTTTCTCTACATGAACATAAGTTAGAATACAATGAATTTCACTTATAGTCATGGTTCATGTTTATCACTTTACTAAATTCTCAAAGAATAACAAGGAACACACAAGTACATAAACAATCAACTCTAGGTTTTCAAAGCAACTACCACCTAAGTGATTTTCTAACATCAAGTAAACATCTAAATCATTCAATCAACATATAGAAAGGCAAGAAAACTCAAATCTATTCCTAACTTAGCAAAATATCATACCTGGAATGGTTTTTCTCAAACTGAGGAAGTTGTGTTCACTGTGCAGCCGAATCGATCAGTGAGAATATAGGTGTTGATGAGGGGAACAACTTCCTAAAAGGAAGTCTTGTAAGAATCTTGGCCTAGGAGTATGTTTTGGTGGCTTGAAGCTTGGAGAACCTAGGGCTTTTTCTTCATTTTTCTCTATGCAGGAATTCTGCTCTATATCTCATACCAAAATGTAATTTTTTTACACTAAGGGACTGTATTTATAGTGGAGGGGCAAAGGTGCAAAATGACCATTTTGCCCTTAATGAATTCGAGCCTCGTTACACTACAACCCGTCCCGAAACACCTCAATTCGACATTTTGTTTTAACCAAAGTTCTTAAAATTATTTTAAATGAAAATTTTCAAAAAAATAAATTTTCGCCTGTAGCCAGGTTTGGCCGGATCCACCCGGGTCACCCAGGACGCCCTTTTGGTCCTATTTTTGAAACTATCTCCGAACAGGCTCAAATTTTTACAAGAGGTGTATTTTAATATTCTAAGCATATTTCTCTACAATGATACACTCAAAATATTCTTCTAAATATGACTTATGTTTAAATGATACACGTAAATGCCCTACCGGCAAACTACACATGAATAGTGCCTTATCGGCAAAAACGAAAAATTTACCCTCAATTTTTAGGTCTCTACAAGTGTAAAATATTTAGTAGATAGAATATCAAAAAATTTAGATTGTCAACTAAAATATGGTAACAATGAAGTTGGACATTCTCTTTCCTCTTTTTTAAATATATTAAAAATCAAGCTTTTGCATATCTTACTAGAAAAATAACATCTACATGTTTATTTTCCTCTTCTTCTAATTCTAAAACTAATTAGATATTTAGAAACTGATTTTATGAGTTCTCTAACTACTCAAGAGTTAGAAAGTTTTGATATTTTTTCATTGTGGTTCTCACATAAAAGGAGTTTTCTTGTGCTTTCTATCATGACCCATAATCTACTAACACTTTCAGTCTCAATAGTAGTATTAGGGTTTGCTTTTAATACAGGTAGAAGGGACTACTAGATGAGACAAGGAACTTGTCGGAAACAGAAATAATAGAGGTCCTTATGCGCATGAAAAAAAAAAAGATGCAAGATTTCATCTTTAAATCAGACAGATGACGAAGGAGCAAAAGTTTTTTCAAACTTAGAGCTAGATGTAGAATTATAATAATCAAGTAGTTAATAAATGTATTAAAAAAATTACATTATAATACAAATGTAAAGAACTACATAAGGCTTGATTCTAAAAGGGTACATAGGCAATCTAATAATTATTCGAGAAAATTACACATAACCCCCATGTATTTAAGTCCGATTTCACTTAAACTTCCGTAGTTTAAAAATTGACACTTAACTCCCGTGAAGTTAAGACCAAATTGGAATTATTAATTTTTTCATCCAAACAAATGATATGCGGTTTTGACGCACTAAATACATGATTCTGGACAAATTTTAATTATTTTTCACTTATAGATTTCCCATTATACCTGTCATTTATAGTTGGGCATTAGGGTTAGTGACAAACTAGTGGGAGAGAGAGAGAGAGAGAGAGAGAGAGAGAGAGAGAGAGGGGGGAGAGAAAAGAGGGGAGATTTCCATCTTCCCCCATCCCACTGCCAATGAGTGCCACCATCGCTTTCCCAAGGCAGCGGTGTATTTTCAAAATGGCCATATAATATGGATGTATGTATACTTGTATATCACCCTTATTGATGTGAGCAGACTACAATCAGCTAGGTGTAGTGTGCCAAGATCCACAATTCATCGATGGTGATGGAATCACTTCTTGTTTCCATAGCCATAAAGACCAAGACTTATGCATTACTTCCGATTCCAATCTATACACAAATGCCCACTTCATTGGAAGGCGAAATGAAAACATAAATAGGGAACTTAAAGATCAAAGATTCGTTAGTGCATAACTATATCATCACTGAAGAGAATTGCTTTGCTTATTTTGATTTGAGCTTCAAGTTCTACTCATTGAGCGGCTATGTCAACGTTGTTTTAGGACACACATATAAAAGTAAGATTAAGATGGTGTGGCCATTCCTGTATTGGGTGGTGATTGTTACCGTGTACTGTCACACGTAGTATTTATACCTATACTATATAGCTATACCCTGGCATATCCTTGGAATATACCAGTATCATTCCCTGGAATATGCCAGTATTATGATGCCACAGGTCCAGCCAGCGTACCAAACTCGACCCTCGTGCTCGCCTCTACTGCTTCTTGGGATATGGGATAGAACACAAAAGCTATCGGTGTTGGGATCCTCTTTCCAAACGACTCCGTGTTACTCGACATGTGGTCTTTTGGGAGCACAAGATGTTCTCCTCCCTGTCTCCTTTCATCTCACCCCTTCCTCTACCCTTTCTTTATTCACTAACCCCTCTATTTCATTATTTTCTGATGATGATGCCACAGGTCCAGCCTTACCAACTACGGCTCTTACTACTACGCCTTTTTCGCCTGCCGATCTTGCTCTAGATCCTACTCATGTTCCTCATTCAACTCCCTCTCTTCGTTGTTCTACTCGAGTAAGAGAACTGCTAATCCATCTTCGCGACTTTCATTGCTTTTCCACTATTCTCTGTCACCATGAGCCTCAATCTTATCGCGAGGCTCATACTAACCCTCTTTGGCAGAAATCTATGGATGATGAATTACAGGCTTTACACCACACTCGCACTTGGGACTTGGTTGATCTTCCTCTAGGTAAAACTGCTATAGGTTGCATATGGTTTTACAAGATCAAGACCCGTTCTGATGGTTCCATTGAGCGCTATAAGGCTCGCCTCGTTGCCAAGGGCTTCAATCAGGAATATGGAATTGACAATGACGAGACCTTTGCTCCTATTGCCCATCTTACCTCTGTCCAGAGTCTGTTGGTTGTTGTTGCTATTCGCACATGGGGGTTATTTCAGATGGATGTTAAGAATGTTTTTCTTAACGGTGACCTTAGTGAAGAAGTCTATATGCAATCACCTTCAGGGTACGATCATCCCTCTCATAAAGTCTGTAAGCTCCATCGCGCCTTGTATGGTCTCAAGCAAGCTCCTCGTGTCTGGTTTGCCAAATTCAGTTCTGTTATTGGAGACTTCGGTTTTACCTCTAGTCCCTATGACTTCGCTCTCTTTGTTCGTAAAACTGACCATGGCACCACCCTTCTTCTCCTCTATGTTAATGACATGATTATCACTAGTGATGACTCCGCTGGAATTTCTGCTCTCAAACTATTTCTCAACCAGCACTTCGAGATGAAGGATCTTGGTTCCCTTAACTACTTCTCGAGTCTTGAGATTTCCTCTGATTCTCATGGCTACTATCTCTCTCAGGCCAAGTATACTTCCGATCTCCTCACCCGTGCTGGTCTTACCTATAGCAAGATTGTTTCTACCCCTCTCGAGCCCAATGTTCGTCTCACTCCTTTTGATGGTACACCCCTTCGTGATGCTACCTTGTACCGACAGTTGTTTGGCAGTCTTGTCTATCTCATTGTTACTCGGCCTGATCTTGCCTATGTCGTGCATATTGTCAACCAGTTTATGTCTACCCCTCGATCCTCTCATTATGTTGCTATTCTCCGAATTCTTCAGTATCTTAAAGGTACCCTCTTTCATGGTATTCATTTTTCTGTCGACTCACCTCTTGGGTTGTGTGTCTACTCCGATGCTGATTGGGCAGGTGACCCGATTGACCATCGTTCTACCACTGGCTACTGTTTTTTTTCTTAGCACCTCTCTTATTTCCTAGAGTAGCAAGAAACAAATTGTCACAGCTCACTCTAGCACTGAAGTTGAATATCGCGCTCTCGCCGATACTACCCAGGAGCTTCTTTGGATCCGATGGCTTCTTCCTACCTTAGGAGTTCCCCTTCCCACTGCTACTGTTCTCTACTGTGATAATCGTAGTGCTATTCAGATTGCCCACAATGATATTTTTCATGAACGCACCAAACATATCGAAATTGATTGTCACTTTGTGCGTCAACACATTACCAGTAGTATTGTTCGACTCCTCTCTGTCTCCTCTATAGATCAAGCAACCAACCTCTTCATCAAAGCACATCCACCAAGCCGCTATCATGATTTAGTGTCCAAACTCCAGTTGGTATCTACTACCCCTACTTGAGTTTGAGGGGGGCTGTTACCGTGTATTGTCACACTTAGTATTTATACCTATATGATACAGCTATACCCTAGCATATCTTTGGAATATTCCAGTATCATTCCCTGAAATACGCTAGTATTATTCCCTCTTATATACCTATATATAGGCCTCTCTTGTACATGTAATTGACACAGTGAATATACAGGTTTTAACCCATTCTCTCTCTCACTCTCTGTCTTTATTCTAATAGTGACAAAGAATTTGGTTCTTCAAATCACTTTTCCACATATTGTGTTGTTGCTTAATTTAGTGATCATTTCAGTTCTTCAAAAAATTTCGAGTACACTGACTTGAATTGTGCAAGCGGGATGGATGTCTGTGGAGTTGTCAGCAAGAGATAAACTCTGTGTGTGTGTGTGTGTGTGATTATTTTTGCAAAGGTTTGCCAATTTTTCGTGTTATGATCGTGAATAAGCATGCATAAGGTCAGGATCTATTCATGATCCTCCAAGCCTTAATATGCGTGTGTGTATATATATATGTTCAAATCTTAATTTAGGTGATGACGCTAATTTAGTCTTTTTATACTTTTAGTTATGTCGTGTGAAGTTCACTTTGATTTTAATTTCAAGGGTATTAAGTGTCAAATTTTAAATGAAAATGAATTTAAGTACAAGAGATTATGTGTAATTTTCTCTAATTATTATAAATTGGATGCAATCATAAAAAAAATATTTGTAATTGATTTTATTTTAATAAAATGTTTGTGTTTATTTTCCATTTTGTGGTAAACTATTATGATTCTGTATTTATTTTCAAAGAAAAAATATAACTAATTAATTATTAACTAATGACAATTATGTAACCATTTTTAAAACAAAATTACAAAAGAAAAACAAAATATTAACTAATATAAAAATTTAAAATTAAAGCAAACAAAAAAGCTTAACTAACAATTAACATAGTAATATATTATAAACAAGGAGCCATGTTTTCTTGTGCTTTGTATTATGGCTTGTGATATATTAATACTTCCGATCTGAACAGTAGTATTAGAATCTACGTTTAGTGCAAGTACTAAGGGTTACTAGATGAGACAAGGAGCTTGTTGGGAGACATATTAGAGACCCTCATATGCATAAAAAATTAGAAGAATGCAAGATTTCACTTTCAAATCAGACGAATGATGAAGTAGCACAAGTTTTTTCAAACTTAGAGTTAGAAGTAGACTCATCATAAATGTATTTGTTGTAATAAATTAATCGATAAATCTATCAAAAAATTTATATTATATAATACAAATGTAAAGAATTACTATAAAGTAGATGCAACTACAAAAAAAATAAAAAATTGTAATTGATTTTATTTTTTTAATAAAATGTCGATGTTTATTTCTATTTTTGGTAAATTATTATTATTTTGTATTTATTTTCAGGAAAAAAAATAAGTTATTAACTATTAACTAATGACTATTATGTAACCATTTTAAAAAAAAAATTACAAAAGTTAAACGAAATATTAATTAACAAAAAAATTAAATAAATAAAGCAAACATATCTAACAACTAAAAAAGTAATATATTATAAACAACATCTTAAAAATTAACAACATAGAAAAAAAGTTTTTAAAAAATAAAGCAAAAAAAGTACTAAATTGTTTAATTAATAAACTAACTATTATATTAATAATTTAGTAAATACTAAATAAAATAAAAAATAATAATATTAGATGACCAAAAAAATTACTACTAAGAATATAACTAACAATTTTGAGTATAAGTAAATAAGTGAGAAAAAAGATCATAGAAGGATTTAGAAAAAAAAAAAAAAAAACAGAAAAGGTAGAAAAAAAACAGAAACTAATGGTGAGTAGGTCAACTACGACATGACACGACACGGTATAAAAGCACTAATAAATTATCAATAAGAATAGGCTTATTTAAAAACTCTACTAAAAGTATTTACCTTCATGAGTTGACAGTCTTGTATTGACTGAATATTACATCATGATGTGACATCATGTGATATCAAACTAATACAATATTTCTAACTCATGAAGGTAAACAATTTTAATAAAATATAAAGATAAGACTAACATTACTCATAAATTATACCGTGACAGTACTAATGAATCGTGCCGTCGCAGGGCGGCCTGTTTGAGACTTTTCTGTTGATCCCTCACACTCCATATGGCCAATGAAATGCAGTCAACAGGATGTTGTGCCTTATGTATATAGACAGTCAATCCCGTGTCATATTCCATATTCAACTATTTTTGGTGTCTTAGTGCCATCATCACACATTTCGGTTTGAATATTACAGCAACTTTGACAAGTCCATACTATAAGCGGGAAACACAGGGAAAAGTTATCAGTTATGAATCTATAATCATTCAAGTCAATAAATAAGCCACAGCATTTTAGTCAATTTTGGGAGAGAAATTTACTTTGTTAATTCATGAGATGAGTGGCTGATACATTTGGATCAAAAATGACATATTGCATTAATCCAGATAACTACTAGTATAGTATATATTTGATATGACTGAGAATGACCCATTTGGACAAATCACCCACGTGTTTGAACAACTTATGATGACCACTGACCAGCCTCCACCTGTCATTAATGTTATTGACTTGATATTGTCTCTGTCTACCTCTACTTTGAACTTTGAAGACGGCTGCTGTATATATATTCTTACTTGGACTAACAGATACCCACTACTGAGGAATTCGAGGGTTTGGCTCCTTGCCATTTGAATCGCAACCTATTAAGGCCAACTGACCATCAATTAAAGCTTGTATTGAATGTTTAAGACAGCATGGGAGGGACCTATCTTCTTCTGGCTACCACTAGAAAATTCTAGTGTCACAAGTAACTACTTCTTTGATAAATTTTAGTAGGGATCAGTTTATCTTGTTAATTCATGAACTCAATAAATGATATTTTGTTAATTAATGTTTTTCATTTTTTAAAGTAAAATATTATATTTAAATGATAAAATATTATCGATTGATCCATAAACTCAGTCCATATAAAAACTTCTCAACTTTTTTACAAAGGAAATTGAGGATATAATGACATTTTTTAGGTTTTTTTCCTAAAGTCTTTGAAATTTGTAAGGGGAAGGGGAAAAAAAAAAAGGATAGAGAGGAGATCATGGGGTGAATTTTTATTATTTGTTATGTGGTGAAAATCATTTGTTTGAATAGAAATTGTCACGCCCCGAATTCTGACCGAACCCGAGGCGCGACTGACGAGACAGGAAATAAAATAAATAAAAGGACAAGGTATATAAATCTACTAAATATGCATTCATTCCCATCACTACACAAAATAACATAAGATACATCGTTCAGGAGTCATTCGGGCTTAAGCCCTTACATTACAAAACATAGGTCCCACGGACCAAAATATAACAAGTGTCTCCTCCTATCAAAGCATCACTGGGTCTCAAATAGCTGGAGGGTCCTCATCTGAAAATGTTGCCCACGAATGGGTCAGCTCAACTGCTGGTATGATGAAGTGCTAATGCAAGAAATAAAGCTAAGGCGTGGCATGTGCAAAGTGTACATTTATCTCTAAATGTCATTCAAAGCATCGCAGCGATATATGAATGGTATGCATGACGCACCCATGCACAACTCTATGCCACACCCATGTCTCTTTTCCGGGTACTCCCCGATGCAATGGCCAATTTTAGGTTTTTCACCACAGGATCTACACCCTCATAATGCAATGCTCAACCCACACTATGTTCTCAAAGGATTCATCATATGCCAATATGCCAATGCAATCTCAATGAACATGGTTATCAATAATATAGCATGCTCAAACAATAATATATAAATCATCAGTCAATTCCATATACATGCATATCTCATGTGTTCGTACATCATGATACATGTTCTTAAACTTGCAAGTAACACATAACATGTGAACAACCAATTCCAAATAATCAGGTAAACACATTACAAATAAACACACACAGCATCTCAGTCATTCACAAATATTCCTAACTTAACTTCATTTCTAACATTAGCAAAATACCATACTTGATGGGTCAGTCACAACCCAAGAAGAACGTGCACGATATGCAACTGAACTGGTCAATGAAGATGCAAGAGATCAGATCTCCCTCTCCTGTCCTGTAAGTGTCCCTAAAAACATAAATTCCAACTCAGTCTATTTTCATTTGAATTTATGCTATTCATCAAATTTTATGTCTTTAAATTCATAGGTTTCTATTCTGCTAAATTAAACTCTACCATTGGTTCTAGGACGTTGAAGAAAATAAGTTTAGGTTCTCGTAGAACTCAATTCGGACACCGGGGTTCAAAAGGGCAAAACAGTCATTTTGCACTTTACACGTGTCCTTACATTTCGTGACCTTTTTTCACAAATCGGACTCCACGGTTGAGTCCAGAATGTTCGAGATAATAAAGTTTCACTATTTGTTTACCTAATTTGGAGTTCGTTTGACTGTACTTTAATTTAGGGGCATTTTGATAATTTTAAAGGTTATTACGGGTCTTTTATTTTTCGGGATCCCGTCTCGTAAAACGGACCTCACCATTGGTCTCAGAATGGTCGAGATAGTCAAAATACACTAATGACTTGTCCCATTTGGACTTCGGGATATTTTTGAATATTTAATTAATTAAATTAATTAATTAATTAATTAATTTAATTAATAATTTATTAATATTTTATTCATGGGGGGTCAAACATAATTAATCAAAGTTCTGGGGTTCAAAATCAGATTTCTTAAGGTTCTGGGTTAAGGTTCAATTTGTAAAAGGTTCAAGGTCAAAATTGTAATTAATCAAAATTTACTATTCCCAATTCGGTTACCCAAACAGGGACTTATCCAGAACAGGGATAGGATATCCCTGTTCCTATTTAAATTTAAATTCTTTGATTTCTTAAGTCTGTAACCAAACAGACCCGGTCCCCTTTTAATTTAAAACACCCACGCGACACGTGGCAGGGGCGGTCCACGCCCGCCCGAACCGGACCCGACCCGGACCCGGGACCCGACCCGGTCACCCCCACCTTTTTCCCCGACTTTCCGGCGACGCACAGTAGGGTTCCGGCGCCTTCTCCGGCGCCGGCGACCGGTCTCCGGTGACTTTTCCAAGGTTTTAAAATGTGATTCTCTCCCCCCTTTCACGTAGATCTCATTCCCAACCTCCATTTTCCTCAAAACCTTCCCTATCTTCTCAAAATAGAGGGTCAAACCCTCGGTCAACTCTCTGGCCAACTCATTTTTCTCCATTTTCCTTCGCTGGTTTTGGTTGATTCCAACTCCAAATGATTTCTACACTTTAGGGGGGTTACTTTCTTATCATCCACATCTAATTTAACACATGAAATATCAAACTAATCCCCCATGGCCGTAGCTTGTGACCCACTTCCCTCTCTCATCTCTCAACTATTTCGGTTGATTTCTTTTGCATTCTTTTCCATTTTCCACATGCTACAAGGCTTAAGAATTTGAATCTAATTAATACATCACAAAACCGAATATACATAAGGGAGATTTTCTAGAGAGAGAAAGAAAATGGGTTTCATTGTTTACCTTTGTTTCCCTCTCCTTCTCTCTTCTGCTTCACCTCTAGTTCAAGCTCCTTGGACTCCTCCAATGTACACGACCCTTCTTGCACAGCCTCCCTCTCCCTTTCTCCTTTCCTCACTTCACAATCTTCACTTTCTCTCTCTATATTTCTCTCTCTCTCTCTCTTCCAATTCACACGACAGGTCTGCCCCTCTCTCAGTCCTCACCACACACATATACACAGACCTCACTACACACTTCAACCACTCTCTTACACACACACCATGCCCCTCCCATACTTGTTTGAGTGTGTTACACTCAAACTCACACACACACACAACCGGCACACACACAGTGCACTGTGCACTGTTTTTATATATATATATATATACATATATATTTACACATTTAAATACACACACTCACATGTATACACATATACACACTAATTAATTTAAATTATATATATATATACATACATCCATCATAATAATAATAATAATAATAATAATTAGTATTAACAAAGAATAAATAATAATAAAAAAAAATTCCATGTCATAACATCCTTCCCTCCTTACAAAAATTTCATCCCGAAATTTAAAATAAAATACATCAAGGATCAAATAACTCGGGATACCTAGTATGGACCTCAGCCTTACGCTCCCAAGTATCTCAAAGGAGCCTATAAATCGTGGCGACAGCTTCCCACTGCGCCCAAACCTCTTCAAACCTCGTCGGGGGGTATCTTGAGGAACACATGGTCCTCAACCTCGAATGACAAGGGCCGCCGCCTCCTATCTGCATAACTCCTCTGGCGACTCTAGGCCGTCAACAATCGCTGCCTGATCACCTGTATCTTGTCCGTGGTCTCACGAACTATATCAGGTCCCAAGGCAGCTGTCTCTCCCACCCCAGTCCAACACACCGGTGAACTGCTAGCTACGGTTGCAGGCAAACTCTACCAAAGCAATGTGATCCTCTCAGTTTCCCCTGAAGTCCATAACGCAGTCTTTAAGCATGTCCTCTAGGATCTGAATGGTACGCTCTGACTGACCATCAGTCTGAGGATGAAAGGCAGTACTAAACTTAGCTGAGTCCCTAAGGCCGTCTGAAGGCTCTGCCAAAATCGGGCAGTGAAATGTGGGTCCCTGCCTAAAACAATGGATACTGGAACCCCATGTAGTCGTACAATCCCTCGACATAGTAATAAAAGATCGAAGCAAAACGTATTGTAACATGTAGATGTGCAGCCTTACCTATGGATCACTCACCTCTCCCTCAGCCAGGCGATGTGGAATGCATTAGACATCACCACACTCCCTGCTAGGGTCTAGTGCTAATCCCATCTGTAACGACTCAATCCACATGGCACAACACATAATGAAATCCTCAAAACACATTGGCTCATCAACGCCAATTCCTTTCAAATTCCATCTAGGCATCTTGACTCTCCTCAATAATTCAACACAATAAAAAGTAAAGGAAACTTCTCACTATTTACAAAGATACCCCAAGATCTCTCACACATGTGATGTCACTTAACCCACCTCAAATTAATCCATGAAATCACCTAGTGATTTATCCCAATGGCATAAATACATATTATCTGTGCCACAATGCAATCTATCATTCAGTATTTTCTAAGTACTCTAATTACCCACAAGACATCAATAGTACAATCTAAAAGTAAAGCTACCATCTCCCACCTTAGTCTATATATAACCGAGACTAAGTGTCATGTACTAATAAGGACTAGCCTATTCATTTCATGTACGCATATATCGATTGGGTATACAAATGTAGACTATGTTGTTTATGTACTCTAATCATGAAACTTAAGTCAATATACCAAGGTTCAGAAGAATAAAACACTAGTGATACTCTTCATCAATTTCCCTTATGGACCTATATCCATTTTCACACACATGTATCAACGCACACATGCAAACACGTTTAAGCATTCTTTTATACATGCATTTATAACAACCAGTCTGTGTATATAAAAAAAAATGAAGTCATAATCAAAGCACCATAACAGTCACTAAACTAGCATGCTTATATAGAGTAAAAGTATAACATTCAATAGCTAATACGTAGCTTACTACTTCAGCACCCAGTATAAAATTTCATTCCAGGAATACACATATACATAAAATAAGTACATAATCTGTTGTACAGGTAACCAGGCAGATTCCCAATCCCTACGGATATTCAGGCTCATAGCCTATCTCATAGACAACAAACATACAGTCTACTATTTAACCTCATTCGTTATACTGTATAAAGGCAAGCATTGAATCCCAGATCATCAATAACCAAGCACACCACACCTTGTACAATTTTACAAACTAAGGTAACAAGCACTCATCTACTCATGTAATCCAAACCAATCCAATTCAACTTAAAGTCTAACCCCTCTTAACCCACAACAAAGTCAATCTAAAAAGGATCTACGGACACCTCATGAAACAAAGAAGATATCTCCCTCAGGAGTACACACTGTCTTTCTTCCCCTATAGCAGCCTATACTCGTCTTAAAGTGTAAATAACTGATCCATCTCTAACGTAATACCAATACTAGACGCATCAAATAAGATGAAGAATTCAAATAAGGCATGCAGTCAGCTACCTCTATCGAGTAATCTTTACAGATTCTCGTCAGCGTCACTCTACCCCTAACATCATGTCGACATAGTAAATATGAACGTATGAGATGCACTATGGTCTATCAATATGCCAGTCCATAAACTAAACACAAAGAAAATGTACCTCAAGGCTCTGAAGGTCCAAAAAGGATAGGTGACTCTAGGCTGACTACTGCATAACGCCACTCTGAGTGGTCTGGTCCTGCCTATCACCCCTCTCACTGAGAGTCCTGGCACTCAATACTGTAGGTGCATGCTGAAAATACGGTGCCGGAGGTCCCTGACCCAATAGTGGCCGTGGCAGAGGAACTTGGGTATACTGATAGAAATGTGGCTTCTCTAAGTCCTGGGAAATCGGCCTCTGAGGACAATTGGCCCTGACATGGCCAGCCTGGTAGCATACAAAACAAAGTCGTGGAGTCCCCTGTCCTCGACCCTGTGCTGGTGATGGAAATGACTCCTGACTAGACTCGATCCTCTGTCTCAGGCTGGGATCCCTCAAAGGACAAGTGGCCATCTTGTGGCCAGGCTGTCTACAACAAAAACAAGTAATGGTCCCTTGGGATGTGGATGTGGATATGGGAGAAACACCAGTCCGGAACCTCTTCGGTGGTCTCCTACCAGTGCGAGTCTGGGCGGGTATAGATATCTGTGCAGAAAAAGCACGAGCTCGAAACCTTTTCAATGGTCTCTTACCAGTGTATATCGGGGTAGACCTAGGGATCTGTGCTGGAGTCGCCTCACTCCGGGTCTGGGGCTCTCTGTTTCCTCTAAGCTCAGCCAACTCTCTCTCAGCCCTGACCGCTCTCGTCACTACCTCCTGTATAGTGTGAAGGCATTCCCGCATGATGGTCGCTATGTCCCCAGAACCACTAGCCTGCCCTACCTCCACTGGAGCAGGTGTAAAAGTGACGGCCTCCTCAACTGCAACATCTGTCGAAGCAGCAGCTTGGGGCCAACTATGCCACGGTGGTGCAGTGGTCCTAGGCTCATCGTGTCTAGGTGGTATAAGTCTGGGAGTAGCTTGTCTCGGTGGCATGTCTACAAGTCCAAAGAGAAGAAAAATTAATACCCCATTAGACACAGGTATTAAAAGAACATTAAGTAAGCACTTGTCAACGCTTCACAATTTCGAAGTAACAACCACAATATATCATGACACACTTGCCTAATCAACACCTACATAACTAATGTCAACCATCCCTACCCGTTTGTTACACTAAACAATTTATACCGAGTTCTAACATAATCCTCTACTAAGAAGGATTTTATCTAACAATGTAACACACGTATACTTAAACAGTTGAACACTAGTAAGGTTTAACTCCCAATGAACCCTATCCAAAATAATACATCACTCCACAACCAGGGTTTTAACACAAGAACATCTTTAAAAATCTAAAGAGAAACACTCTAAGTGTTCACCCATACACAAAAGACTCCATAAGTCCAATTCCTTATTCGGGCATTTTAAGGTTTGATGTGTCTTTTATTATCTCTTACTTTTATAGCTAGGTGATAACCCTTCATGGATCACAACTCCTTTCATTACTGGCTGATGGGGCGCCATCCATCAACCGTAACTCAAGACATGAGACCAATCCAGTCTGTATAAATATCATTGTCATAGTACTATAATCCATAAAAATTGGTTACTAACCTAGCACACTCATCCAAAATCCACAAACAACAGTCAACTAGGTAAATAACCAGGTTCACAACCTGTCTCCTAAGTAACTAGGCATAATGTCTACCGTGTAGATAACTAAGTGTACAACCCACACCTAGGCATACGGTCTATCCCATAAAGCATACGGTCTATCACACAGACACGAGTTTCTAATCTTAGTCAACCACTAAAAAAAAAAAAAAATTTCACGTGCTCCCTATCTACCGGGAAATCAAGTCTAGTGCATACTCGTGCACACCAATACAACATGTGTATATAAAATATTTTAGATAAAAGTTCAGTCATGTTCTTATCAGCGACTAGGGAGTATGTATAGCATATCATAATGTACACTTAACAAATTCTCTCACATCGTACAGGTCATATCTCTCACTACCTTAGATCACATAATCATGCATCATAACATATCATCAATCAACACGTAATCACAACAAGTCATGCTTCAAGTGTATAAAATCACGTAGCACGCAAAATCCTATCACATGCTGCTAAAGGTTCACACTAAGTCTCACTCTTTTCTCTAGGGTCTCATGGTGTTGAACAACACCCTACAGTCTCTAGGTATTCGAACCTAGGCTCTGATACCACGTTGTCATGCCCCGAATTCTGACCGAACCCGAGGCGCGATTGACGAGACAGGAAATAAAATAAATAAAAAGACAAGGTATATAAATCTACTAAATATGCATTCATTCCTATCACTACACAAAATAACATAAGATACATCGTTCAGGAGTCATTCGGGCTTAAGCCCTTACATTACAAAACATAGGTCCCACGGACCAAAATATAACAAGTGTCTCCTCCTATCAAAGCATCACTGGGTCTCAAATAGCTGGAGGGTCCTCATCTGAAAATGTTGCCCACGAATGGGTCAGCTCAACTGCTGGTATGATGAAGTGCTAATGCAAGAAATAAAGCTAAGGCGTGGCATGTGCAAAGTGTACATTTATCTCTAAATGTCATTCAAAGCATCGCAGCGATATATGAATGGTATGCATGACGCACCCATGCACAACTCTCTGCCACACCCATGTCTCTTTTCCGGGTACTCCCCGATGCAATGGCCAATTTTAGGTTTTTCACCACAGGATCTACACCCTCATAATGCAATGCTCAACCCACACTATGTTCTCAAAGGATTCATCATATGCCAATATGCCAATGCAATCTCAATGAACATGGTTATCAATAATATAGCATGCTCGAACAATAATATATAAATCATCAGTCAATTCCATATACATGCATATCTCATGTGTTCGTACATCATGATTCATGTTCTTAAACTTGCAAGTAACACATAACATGTGAACAACCAATTCCAAATAATCAGGTAAACACATTACAAATAAACACACATAGCATCTCAGTCATTCACAAATATTCCTAACTTAACTTCATTTCTAACATTAGCAAAACACCATACCTGATGGGTCAGTCACAACCCAAGAAGAACGTGCACGATATGCAACTGAGCTGGTCAATGAAGATGCAAGAGATCAGATCTCCCTCTCCTGTCCTGTAAGTGTCCCTAAAAACATAAATTCCAACTCAGTCTATTTTCATTTGAATTTATGCTATTCATCAAATTTTATGTCTTTAAATTCATAGGTTTCTATTCTGCTAAATTAAACTCTACCATTGGTTCTAGGACGTTGAAGAAAATAAGTTTAGGTTCTCGTAGAACTCAATTCGGACACCGGGGTTCAAAAGGGTAAAACAGTCATTTTACACTTTACACGTGTCCTTACATTTCGTGACCTTTTTTCACAAATCGGACTCCACGGTTGAGTCCAGAATGTTCGAGATAATAAAGTTTCACTATTTGTTTACCTAATTTGGAGTTCGTTTGACTGTACTTTAATTTAGGGGCATTTTGGTAATTTTAAAGGTTACTACGGGTCTTTTATTTTTCGGGACCCCGTCTCGTAAAACAGACCTCATCATTGGTCTCAGAATGGTCGAGATAGTCAAAATACACTAATGACTTGTCCCATTTGGACTTCGGGATATTTTTAAATATTTAATTAATTAAATTAATTAAATTAATTAATTTAATTAATAATTTATTAATATTTTATTCATGGGGGGTCAAACATAATTAATCAAAGTTCTGGGGTTCAAAATCAGATTTCTTAAGGTTCTGGGTTAAGGTTCAATTTGTAAAAGGTTCAAGGTCAAAATTGTAATTAATCAAAATTTACTATTCCCAATTCGGTTACCCAAACAGGGACTTATCCAGAACAGGGATAGGATATCCCTGTTCCTATTTAAATTTAAATTCTTTGATTTCTTAAGTCTGTAACCAAACAGACCCGGTCCCCTTTTAATTTAAAACACCCACGCGACACGTGGCAGGGGCGGTCCACGCCCGCCCGAACCGGACCCGACCCGGACCCGGGACCCGACCCGGTCACCCCCACCTTTTTCCCCGACTTTCCGGCGACGCACAGTAGGGTTCCGGCGCCTTCTCCGGCGCCGGCGACCGGCGACCGGTCTCCGGTGACTTTTCCAAGGTTTTAAAATGTGATTCTCTCCCCCCTTTCACGTAGATCTCATTCCTAACCTCCATTTTCCTCAAAACCTTCTCCATCTTCTCAAAATAGAGGGTCAAACCCTCGGTCAACTCTCCAACCAACTCATTTTTCTCCATTTTCCTTCGCTGGTTTTGGTTGATTCCAACTCCAAATGATTTCTACACTTTAGGGGGGTTACTTTCCTATCATCCACATCTAATTTAACACATGAAATATCAAACTAATCCCCCATGGCCGTAGCTTGTGACCCACTTCCCTCTCTCATCTCTCAACTATTTCGGTTGATTTCTTTTGTATTCTTTTCCATTTTCCACATGCTACAAGGCTTAAGAATTTGAATTTAATTAATACATCACAAAACCGAATATACATAAGGGAGATTTTCTAGAGAGAGAAAGAAAATGGGTTTCATTGTTTACCTTTGTTTCCCTCTCCTTCTCTCTTCTGCTTCACCTCTAGTTCAAGCTCCTTGGACTCCTCCAATGTACACGACCCTTCTTGCACAGCCTCCCTCTCCCTTTCTCCTTTCCTCACTTCACAATCTTCACTTTCTCTCTCTATATTTCTCTCTCTCTCTCTCTCTCTTCCAATTCACATGACAGGTCTGCCCCTCTCTCAGTCCTCACCACACACATATACACAGACCTCACTACACACTTCAACCACTCTCTTACACACACACCATGCCCCTCCCATACTTGTTTGAGTGTGTTACACTCAAACTCACACACACACATAACCGGCACACACACAGTGCACTGTGCACTGTTTTTATATATATATATATACATATATATTTACACATTTAAATACACACACTCACATGTATACACATATACACACTAATTAATTTAAATTATATATATATATATATATACATACATCCATCATAATAATAATAATAATAATAATAATAATAATAATAATAATTAGTATTAACAAAGAATAAATAATAATAAAAAAAAATTCCATGTCATAATAGAAATTATAAACGGGTACTCCTTTGAATAGAAATTATTAATGGGTACCTCTACTCTCTGGAATAATACTTGTAAGCACAGGCAAATATACGAGGTTAAGGCTGGCCAAGACCTCCAAAATTTTAATTATTTGATATTTTATCCCCAACTTTTTAAAAATTTAAAAATTGTTCCTTCAAAATTTTTCCTTTTTATATAAAAGACCCCTTCAAAATTTTCTTTTAATTTTTTTTTGCCTCCTATGTCAATGGTCTAACTCCACCACTGCTTCCAATGGTGAATTGATGTGTCACATGTATATTGTCAATGACGGATTTAGAAATTTCAGTTAGGAATAATTAAATTAAAAGTTTTAAAATTTATGAGTGTTCATATGAATATATAAAAAAAAAAATTTAGGAGAGGTCAAATCATAATTTGTTAAAATATTTTAACAAAATTAGTGATAAAAAATATAATATCAAAATTTTTAGAAAAGAGCTATGACCTCCACTTATCTCTTATTGGATCCACATCATCTCATCCTTGAAAATATGTAATCGACGCACAGAATTTTTTTTCCCAAAAAAAATAAGAGCCTCACTATTTTCTCCCTACAAGTTCTTACCCACAAATTGCCACGGTTCCAGCCTCGTCTCTTTCTCTCTAATATAACTTGTGAAATGTTGTCCTTTCCTTTATCAAAGGAGAAAAGTTTTTTCTTTCATCTTTTCGCTTTCAAAGGCACCCCTTGAGTTAACTAGTTTGCTTGAGGCAAATTGAGATCCTATTGACTACTTTTGGATTTTATTGGATTGTTTTAAAATTTTATTATCAAAATAGGGTTTTTTTTTTTTTTAATGTTATTTAGGATAACAGAGCTATTTTATAAAAAACAAAAATTGTGACTTAATCTAATATTTTTAGTGTAAGAGCATCTTATTTAAAATTTACGCTTTCTGTAAAAGTATTACTGAATTAACATTTTTATAAATAAATAATTTCATTTTGTACAATTTTTTGTTTTAAACTCTTACTTATGCAAGTAAATCATAGTTAACGTAATCGGATCAGATAATAAATCGGTAAAGTAACTAGTTCACGGTTCACGGGTTCAATTAGTATTTCAACTGGTTTAATTAATTTTACAATTAATATATTAAAAATATATAAAATATTAAAAAAAATAGTAAGAAAAATATATTTTTTAATTTTCTATTGATAAGTAACAAAATACAAGTATAATCATTGAAATTATCTTAATGTATAAATTTTATATATTTATATATATATAACAAAAATACATGTAACAATATTTTATTTTATATAAAATTTTATTATTAAATCATCAATTATAAGAAGTTTTTGAAAAAAAAAATTTGTAGGTGATAAAAAAATGAAAGGTGGTTTAATCGAATTTTTTTTTTTTAAAAAATCAGTTAGTCAAATTCAGTTTTTATAAAAGTCGGCTTGTTCAAATGAAATTTTTTCAATTTTTTAATAAAACGATATATTAATTGATATTTAATTTTTAATTAAACCCCATCCAGTTTCGGTAAATATAAAAGATTCCAAATAGTTGACTTTTATCTACGGTAGTTGAACATTAACGGGATATTACCAAAGTTTGGGCCGCCGGTTACGCCGTGGATGGGGAGGACCCACCTGTCTTGGACTTTAGCATATAGGAATTGTTTCTCGTGTGTTTATTTAACGTATGAAAGGGTCCGAGACGGCTGCACGTTTGTCTATTTAAATTGAATTCCGTTGCCAGGGCCCCTTATTCAGTTTGACCCCGACATCATCGATACAAATCAACTTATCATTCAATGTTTGAACGAGAAATGATCAGATTAGTTTATTGAATGATGTGATAATAGTATTTTTATAATTAATAAATATATTTTATTTTTTTTATTTAAATTTTAAAAAGAAGTGATGATGAATGATATAATTTAGTAAATTAATCATGTATACATAGCATTATTCTTTTTGAGTTGACTAAATTTCTCTTTATTCTTTTAAAATTTTTTATAATTATAAAAAATAAAAATTTAATTTTAAAAACTACACTATTCTTTTTAGTTTTACTGATAAATTACAGATATATTCCTTCATATTTAAATTTTTTAAAATAATAAAAATATTTCTTTCATGATTTGTTTTCAATCTTGATTAATTTTTTAAATAATTTTTTATTTTATATAAAAATATATTTAAATTAAATAACTTATATTTTCATTTTTAGTTAATAATATTATAATCAATATTTATTTGAAAATATAAAAAAATTTAAAAATAGTCAAAATTAAAAAAATTAAATTAAATTAAAGGGACACGTTGTCGTTGTAAAAAAATAAATCTGAGGAGAATTTGTCACTAAAAGTAAGGTTTGTGGGCTGGCTGAACCTGCTACTTCAAACATTGGACTTAGTGTATAAAGGTAAACCCAATAAAGAGAGAACAACTTGTAGTTGCCCATTGTCTTATGAAAAACTAGATTGATACGCTTTTAACTCTGCCTTTTAGTTTTCGGGGATGGCCCAAGGGATTCTATTTACTTCATTCAAAGTATATGAGCTTGGCCTACTATTGCTTCCCATTTGACTTGATGTTAGTATTAAGAAGCGAGCATTATATATTGAAAGGCCCAAAAGCATTTGGTCAAACCCCACTACTTTTATAAAAAAAAATTAGAGGCCCATCTCCATGCTGAAATTGCAATAAATTTAACTGAGGCGGGCTCTGAACCCAAATCGACTACATAAATGGGCCATTCTATCCTTCGTCTCAATGCCACTTTCCATTCAAAAGAGGTCAGTTTAAATTTTTATTTTATTTTATCATTGCAAAAACATAAAATAAAATAATATATATTATTACCGAGTCTCTTTTTTTTAAAAATAATAATAGTTTTATATTTATATATTAAGTTTTGCATCCAAAATGATGTTAGGAAATTATTGGTAAATCATCAAATTATGTGTCTAATACACGATCAATATTTCTATGTCATATCATTTGGGACATTTAATTATTGTTTCTGGGTCAAAATATCCTAAGAATTTGTTGAGTTACTGTTTGAGAAACTAAAATAAAATTAATTATTTCAACCAAAAAATACCAAATAATTAATAGGAGGGGATCTTGTCTAACTCTAGTTATCCGCATCTGTAAGATTGAACAAGTGCAGTTGTTCATGTTTGAATTAAACAAGATGACTTTTCAATTCAAATTTCTGCATTTAAAAAGGCAACAATGTATTGGTCGTTTAAACTGGTAACAAAATGACAGTGTTTCTAGAAAAAAAAAATTAATTAAAATACAACAAGCCAATACTAAACCCAAACTCGACCTAAGGCGGCGTGCATGCATGTGATGAAATAAGCATGCACGCATGTGCTAATACCATGGTCACTCACAGTAAAAGAAGCACTTCAATCTTCTGTGCACAGCAAACTAGTACTTGTGTTTGAACTCTTTCAATATGCAGACATAGACTCACTATGTATGAATGATAACTCGTAATTAAAACTAAATGAATGTTAATGAGGATGGACTGGGTTTATATAAAGGAATTGGTGATTGGTAGAACAGTCACAGTTTCTAATAGACGCGTTTGTAAGGTTGAACATGTGCAGTTGTTCGTATTTGAATTAAACAAGATGACTTTTTGGTTCAAATTTTCGAATTTAAAAAAACGACAATGTATTGGTCGTTTAAATTAGTAACAAAACGACAGCTTTTTGGAAAGATTTAATTAAAATATTTAAATAAATTTTGTCTAGAAAAATATATATACAACAAGCCAATACCAAACCTGAACCCAGCCCGAGGCAGCGTGCACATGTGATTTACCAAGCATACGCGTGTGTGCCAATACTATGGTCATGCACAGTAGAAGAAGCACTTCAATCTTTTGTATACAATGAACCAGAACTTATCTTTGAACTCTCTCAATATGTAGACGTGGACTCACTGTGTATGAATAATAACTCGTAAAAATAGAATAAACCAAGCATGCGTACGTGTGCCAATACCATGGTCACACACACAGTAGAAGAAGCATTTCAATCTTTTGTGCACAACGAACCATAACTTGTGTTTGAACTCTCTCAAAATGCAGATGCAGACTCACTATGTATGAATAATAACTCGTAAAAACTGAATGAATGTTAATAAGGATGGACTGGGATTGTATAGAGGAATTGGTAATTGTTCAAACAAACACATTCTCTAATGGATGCGTTTGTAAGGTTGAACATGTGCAGTTGTTTGTGTTTCAATTAAACAAGATGACTTTTAAGTTCAAATTTATGAATTTTAAAAAATGACAACGTATTGGTTGTTTAAATTGGTAACAAAACGACATTGTTTTTGGAAAAAATTAATTAGAATATTTAAATAATTTTTTCCTAAAAGGATATATATATATATATATATATATATATTCAACAAGCCAATACCAAAATCCAAACTCGGTTAGAGGCCGCGTGCGCGCATGTGGTGAACCAAGCAAATGTTAAGTCCTCCCCGTTCCATAAAACTTGGGTGCCCTTAAAGGTCCAAACTCTCCCACAAGGTAACTGTATATATATTCTTTAATACCCATCCTATGTGTGACACAAAATTTTCACAAGTTTTTCACACTTTGTTACCATTTTCAAGTGGTAATATTTGGACCAATTTTTCATTCACTCCTTAAGGGTTTTGAGTAACCTAATATGTTTTTAATATCCTCATAGAAAAGAACACATTTTCATATGGACCCACCTAAAATAATATGTGGGACTCACTTTAGTTTTGGTTCAAAGATGACAAAAAATTCTGCTCAACTAATCTATTTTTCGAACAAGAAGTATGTAGGATTGGTGATATTATTGTGATATTAGGATTAGTCATTATAGTGCTTGTTTCTATTTTTAATTGTTATCTTGTACAACTCTTATGACCCTCTTATAAGAAATTCTCTAGTATAATTTTGATATAAGCAATTTAATATCAGTAATGCTATGATTCTAAAATATCTAATCCAAATTTTGAATCTCAAATGACGTGGCACAGTAATATTGGCAGTGCATTAAGTCATGTAATTAATGAGTCACACTAAAATTCTGTCATATAACTACCACATCATTTGGGATGTGTAGCACTACTCATTTAATATAATGTATTCGCTATGGGTTCTTCCACTTTTTCCTTTTCCACCGCTCACACGCACTCCACCAGTATTCTATGAGAGCTAACAAGGGATCAACCAATACAATAGTCAATTCGGATGTCAAACACTTTGATAGGATTGCTTTCAAGCCAACTTGTTTTCTTGTTCCAATCAAACTTAACAAGCAACAGGTCCTATCCAAGCCCATGTCTCCACTATCTCATCATGGCACCACAAGGAGTTCATCAAGGCCAGTGATTCTGATAGGACTACTTCCACCTTCTTACGGGCACTTCGGAAACCCAGTTGGGCTATTGATGATCTTGATGCCATTGCGGATCAATCGCCCTAGTCTAGGCCTGGCAAATGAGTCACCAATACTTGCGAAGTTTCGTGAGTAGCCTCGATTCCTTCCAGTTCTTGCAGAATTCATCGCCACCAACAGAAATTAAAAAAAAAAAGTATTCTCGTGGTTCCTACCTCGAGCAATGGACATCGCCATATTGTCTTGAGATCTTTCTTTATTTATTTATCATCTTTACATGCTTCTCTTAACATGTTGATGCTTGGCTATCAATTCTTGTGACACCTTTCGATGTTGTTGCTTTCTTTCTTGAAATTGGGATGGTCATTATTTTATTATCATGGACTGAGAACGATGGTTCAAAGTCTTGATGAAAGAAGGGATAATTGATGAAATAAGTGTGTTAAGAAGTTTTTGTTGATAAAACTGGACACATGACATAACACGTGTGATGACAAACTTTGAAAATAGGATCTCACATGCTAGAATTGATGTGAAATACTAATATTTGATGAGATTGAACATAGGTGAGGACGAATGATCGCTATAAATTGTTGGACCCAGAACAAAGAAAGATGAAATTGTCAAAACGAAGAACCTTCGCATGTGGATGGGATAGCTGAACAAAATCAACTTCCTTTATTTATATAAGAACAAGCAAACAATGAAAATGATTAAGGAATTATGCCTATGTGATAGCATCGGGTTGCATGAGATAATATGCATTTTATTAATCAAAATTTCATCATAACAATAGTGTACCAAACATTCTTTGCAAAACAATCTCTCACGGCTCACCAACTTGCTAACTGTGTCCACATATATATAAATTATATAAGGTCTAATCCTAATGTAATTAGGACTTCTACTCCAACTCAAATTAATTATAATCCTCTAATTAGGATAAATACTTCTAATTCTACTAATAATAAATTACCCAACTTTTATCTCTGATAAGGCTTATCTCAAATTTATCAAATACTACTAAGACTCAAAATTAAAAGTTCTACTAAAACTCTACTAACTTGGTTTAATTAGCTCACATTGCTTCTCTTAAACCAAGCTCTTCAAGCTTTACCATAATAAGTAATCTCTTCAACTTCAAAAATGAATTTGTTTTGAGCGGCTTTGTAAAAATATCTGCAACTTGTTCTTTAAAAGGACAAAATTCAAGGTAGATCTCCTTATCATTCACTAAGTCACGAATGAAGTGAAACTTGATATCAATGTGCTTGCTTCTCCCATGAAAAACTGAATTCTTTGTCAACACAATGGCTAATTTGCTATCACAAAATATTATTGTAGGACCATTATGCTTGTGTTGTAGTACACCAAGCATTTTCTGCAACCAAACTTCTTGAGTAACTGTATTCTCTGCTGCAATGTACTTTGCCTCTACTATTAAAAGAGCTACCACTTGTCACTTCTTAGAAAATCAAGAAAATACACCAGAACTAAGATGAAAGATGTAACATCCCAACCCAACTAAGTAAAGCAATTAATGTTAATGCCAATTAATATAAAATAATTGATGTATTAATCGTAGATAATTCTAATTAAGATTAGTAGCTTGTAAGTATAAAAAAATTAGTGCACAAAGTGCACTTGAGCGAGATTAGCGCGATACGTGAACAAAGCGAATTCAATCAAGATTATTATAATAATAATAATAGACTTTTGGTATAATTTAAACACGATAAAACATACTAAAACGAGACTTACAATGTATATATGAAGCGTGCAAAAAAATCAAAAAAATAATTCCAAGAGATTTTTAGGACATTTAAAATACAACTTTGGGAATTTAAGAAATGTACCTAAAATGCCCTACAAGGCATAAAAAGAGAAAATATGAGGGAAAATGGTGCAAAATGCTCCCACCAAGGTTTGAACTTTGCACTTGAGCAAGGAAAGGGTAAGTCTCCAAAAAGAATACCAACTGGGCTACAAGCACTTTTGTGCTATATAACCCATAAGAAATGTATATAACCTATATAAAACTCCATATCTACATGCTCAAAAGCTGAGGTGTTAATACCTCATTGGACCCTCATTTCCTCCAATAAGAATTCATGCAAAATCTTATATATATATATATGCTATGTGCATATGGCATATGAGAGAGAGAGGCTAGAATTGTGCATGTGGTGCATGTGCGACTAAAGAGAGAGAGAGAAAGAGAAGAAGAAGAAGGAAGAAGAAAGAAGAAGGAGGAAGAAGAAGAAAGGAAAGAGGACTTGCATTCAATTATGGAAGCTAACCTAAGGGAATTAGTAGCTCAGAACCAAGTAAGGAAACTCGCCATTGAAGATAAAACCCTTTAACTTGATTTCTCTCTCTAAGGAAAATCCTAGTGTTTTGTGCAAATTTATAAAACTTAAATGTATGCATGTATCTAATATTGAGAGATGATGAAAAATGGCACAGTCTAAGCTTAAGAAACCCTAAGAAACACCATGGTCGAACCTAGGAAAATTTGGGTCATAAAGAAAACTTGAGTAAAGCTTAAAACAAACTACATGGAGCATAGGAATTGCAGTGTTCTGCAATTTGTAGCATTAAAAATGGTTAAGAAACCATTGAGAACCACTGAGTTACAGCCAAGGGAGGAAAAAATGAAAACATGGGTTAGAGCTTGATTGCCATGTTTTATGAACAGGAAAATAATCCCTAAGCTTCCAGAAACCTATAGAAAGAAAAAATAGGTCAAAACGGTGGCTAGAACTTGACGAAATAGGAAAAATGTACTTTACCGAAAAGTCGGGCCCTCGCCAGAGCCCAACTATAACACCCTATTTTGAGCCTAAGAACCCATAAAATCGAAAAACATATGGCATCCTTACTGAAAAAAGGTTCAAACCCTGTCGGATTTGTCGTCAGAAATGATCGGTGATGGCTGCCAGTGCTGGAGAGGGTGACTCGAACCCTCGTTGGGCATTTAAGGAAGAAAGTATTGTACGGGTCGGGTCAGTTTCGAGTCTGGGTTGGAACCTGCCCAAGCACAGAAACGAATAATTGAAACTACGCCGTTTTGAGCATTGGATTTAATGTTTAAGTGGAATCTGGTTTGTTTGGCAATACGGATAGAGAACCTTAATTTAATAAGCCGGTTGGAGCTGGGGATATCATATCCTTGGATTGTAGCCTTATCCACCGTTTTGCAAAACAAAAGTAAAAAAAAAAAAATGGGGGAGCCGTAGCTCCCCAGGTTCAAAATAGAGAACTTCCACACACGTGAGAGACTAAGGGGGCCACGCACGTGCCACTGTGCCACCGTGGCACTTATGTCAAAATAATAATAGTATACATATAATATTAAATTAAATAATTTAATTAATTTAATTTTGGTAAAATATTTCTATTGCCCAAATAAAATAAAATGATAGTGTAACCCGATATTTTTGGGCATTCCGAACTCAACGGCGGAGTTCGATTTGTGAAATTAAATCTCAAAAAATATGAACAAACAAATTGGAGTAATTTAAAAAATGTCCCAAAGGCTAAATGAAGCTACCAAATGACCTCCAAAAATTGTGAGGGTACCTACCCTAAGGTTTTTTTACGTTCCGGACTCAACAGTAGAATCCATTTTGTCAAATAAAATACCTAAAATACTAATATATAAAATTGGCCATTTTTATGACACTTTAAAGGTACAATAAGCTACCAAAATAGGGTAAAATAATTAATTAAGATATAATCAAATTTTTATAAGTCCATAGACCTAAAACACAACTCATATGAGTAAAAGAAAACAGATCCATCAATAAAATCAGAATAAGTCCATGAACAAAATTGAACTAAATAATATTTCCTGATTTATAGGATCATCGAAGAAAAAGGAGAAGGAGGTCTGATCTCTTAAAAGGAAGGGAAATCATTTTTGAGGTAAGTAAACTCGAGCTCTAAAGTGTGGTATTCCTTAGCCATGTCACAATTATGTTTTTCTCGATGTTGCCAATTTAACTCTTTTATACACACTTATTAGTTATCTAATTTTTACAATTTGACACTTGTACTTCCTTGTGAATATATTGAGATTCTGATTGCCAATATCTTGATGTGATTGCTTATACGTTGCTATAACCCTCGATTTGGATATTGGAAAACTATTGTATTTCTCACTTGCTGTGAATTGAGATTCCATGTATATGTACATTCTTTATGGAGTTCATCTGATTATGACATAATTGTGAGTGCCAGGAATTGTGTCTATCACAATGCCCATCTTGATTCTTTAGATGTTGATGACCTATGGGTCAGTGATTGGGAATGATACCCAACACTTAGTCCATTGAGGACAAGATGTTTGATAAGAGCTCTTGGTGCTATTCAGGGAAATCCAAAGATGAGGGGTGAACCTGAATAAGTGCTGTTTGGAGGTAGCCTTATTTGATGATAGCATCTATTAGACTCATTAGTCATGTATTACACATCTTATACTTTGATCATAATCTGATGATGTACTATTTGATTGTGGATATGCTTTTCAAGCTTATCATTGTATTCGATTTGATATCTTGTGATTCATGACAGCTAATTATTACATTTGCGAAATCCCTATTGTGGTCTTGCTAATTGCTTACATCGCTTTTTTCAAGCTGTTTTGGGATGTGCCTTTGGACCCACGGGTCATTCTTAGTGATTCATTTTCCTTGTGACTAACTATTTTGCTATATCCTTTTGCTTGTCATTTGTTGCTTTCTCTTATTTAAACTAACCCTGACCGATATCAGAATGAGAAAATTTACTTACTGAGCTAAGTTAGCACACTCTTGAATTATATCATTTTTTTAGGAAAGGGCGTTGCAGGAAGACTGTAAGGTGTTCACTGCTACCTGTCTTCCACATCTAATGGTGGATTCTTTTGTTGTAATTGTAATTAGACTAAGTATGATGTAGTCTTTTCTCTCCCATGAGTCTACATCCTAGGGATAATATTTTGTTTAAGGTTCTGTAATTAAACATTTACTTTTATTATAGTCTGTAAACCTTATCATGATTCTAGTACTTAATTATCTAATCTGATGACATTATTATTATTGATCCTTAATTAGAATTTGTCAGCGATGGCTCGCGGGCCGCGCCCACGACCCTTAATCCGCATAGGGTGGGTTTGGGGTCGTGACAAAAGACATAGTCTGAAATACTCTTCGTATCTGAGTATCACCTGCCCAATCACTATATGTATATCCATAAAGTTCCAAATTGTTAGAATATGAGTAAAAAATGCCTTTACTTTGCGTACCTCGAATGTATCGCAAAATCCGTTTAGTAGCTTGCAAGTGAGATTGATGTGGAGTCTTTATAAATTTGCTAATCAACCCAACACCAAACACAATATCTAGCCTAGTAGAAGTCAAATATCTCAAGTTTCCTACCAACCTTTTAAAGTAGATTGGATTCACAAGATCCCTGTACCATCTTTCACTAATTTTAACCGTTCCTCAACTAGAGTCAAAATAGGATTAGACTTGTCCATCTTAAACCTTTTCAAAATATCATTGGCATACTTTTTCTCTGAAATAAAAATTTCACCATCTGTTTGAGCAACTTTAATGCCAAGAAAATAAGACATTAGTCCCATATTTGTCATCTCAAAGTGAGCAATCATAACCTCACTAAATTCTTAAATCAACTTTGGATTAGTACTAATAAAGATCAAATCATCAACATATAAACACACAATAAGAATATCACCATATGAATTAGACGTGACATATAAAGTATGTTCATAAGGACACATCTCAAAACTATGCTTAACAAAATAAATCAATGCATGTATACCATGCTCTAAGCGCCTACTTCAACCCATACAAGGCCTTTATTCAATTTATAGAGTTTATTTTCATGCCCCTTTATCAATAGCCTACAGGTTGTGTAATACCCCAACCCATTTAAGCAAAGCAATTAACAATAATGACAATTATCATAAGTTAATTTTCTTAATAACCATGGGCGATGCTAGATATGACTAATGACTCGGAATATGAAAGCAAACGTATAAATGATAAAAATAATTAATTATTAATTAGAGACGACCGATGTGAGAATGCAATGTAATGCCGAGGGCCATGATTTGATAGAAGTATGACAAGTGTTAATCGAGGATTAACACACAAGCGAATACGGGAAATTAGTGCACGAAGTGCAATTAAACAAGATTAGCATAACGCATAAAGGGAGCGCGTTAATCGAAATTATTCTAATAATTATTATGAACTTTTAGAATAATTAAAATACATTTAAATACATCAAGGTGAGACAATGAATGCTATGGAGGCCGATAAGATCTTGATTTATGAAATCGACATACGAAGAGAATAAATAAGAGATACAAGTACATGAGTAAGAAATACAAGTGAATTGAGAATTTTTCGATAAAAATAATATATTTTTGGCATAAACCAAACACAATGGGACGTGTTGAAAATAAATATTTATGACATGAAGTAGAAGCATGCAAGAATAAAAACATTGCGAGAATGACAAGAGATTTTACAACAATTGAAACACAATTTTAAAAATTCAAGAAACACATTCAAAATGCCAAACGAGGCACAAGGAGAGAAAATAAGGCCAAAAGTGTTGGCTAAGGGACTTGAACCCAAGACCAAAAAATGAGGGAGAGACTTATACCAAAAAAATAGTCAACTTGGTTACAACACTTTTGTGCTATATATCTCACAAGATATATATATATATATATATATATATAGGCCACTCTCCCCACCAATTAGATTACATGCAAAAATTAAAAATATATGTATATATGTGTTGTGTATATATATATATATATTGTATGTCTATTATATGGAAGAAAACAAATAAAATTAGAAAAATAAATAGTGTGTATAGTGTGTCCTGGTAGAGAGAGAGAGAGAGAGAGAGAGAGAGAGAGAGAGAGAGAGAGACTTGCTGTGAGTGAGAAAGTGAAGAAGAAGAAGAAGAAGAAGAAGAAGAGGAAGAAAGAGGTAAGTAGAAGCACGAGGAAGAGAGAGAAGCAGTAGAGAAAGGAGAAAATCAAAGAGAAAGAGGCAAAATTTTCTCTCTCTAGAAAAATTGCATGTACAAGCTTGTTCATAGCCTAAATTATGCATGCATGTGTTTTAAAATACTGAGGGATAAAAATAGAAAAAAGATGGTAAATTTTGAAGCTTGAAAACCCTAGGAACTAAAAGACCCGAATTTGTGAAAAATGGAGTTTTTGTACAAACTTGATTTAAGCTTCAAACCAATTACCTAGCTCAAAAGAGCATTATAAATGGAACATGTAGTAATTTAAATCATTAAAAATGATTGAGAAACCATTGAGAAAATAGTGAGTTTCGGTTAGAGAGGGAAAAATTAAACGAATGTAAACATGGTTGATTCGTTGCGTTTTAGGACTGGGAAAGTGTTTCATAGGATTTTCAGAAACTTTTAGTAAATATTTGAGGCAATAACAAGTGGCAAAAAGCCACGAAATAGAAAAAGTTCACCTCGCTGGAGCCTGACTATAAGTCCCTATTTTGAGCAAAAGGGATTATCAATTTCAAAATATAAAACCATATATGGAATCCTCATAGGATTTAGCTTCGAACCCTGTTGAATTTGCACTGAAATTCCACCTGCGACAATCCCTGGCATCGGAGAAGGCCACCAGAACTCTCGCCGGAGTAAGGGGAAGAAGAACAGTGGCAAGTCGGGTCTTGGGTTAGATTCGGGTTGGGCCCCGACCGAATTATAAGGTTTTTGCTCCCACTAGTTTCTGAAACTATAATTAGGCCCCTAGAATCTTCGTTTAATTATAAAATGACCCCCAACAGTTGTGATTAATTATGAATTGGCCCAAAAATTAATTAAATATTAATTTTAAATTCCTTTAATTCTATAAAAAAATTACCAAAATATCCTTAGGCCAGAAATAGGCCAATTGAAGGCCGATTAAAATAAAAGAATAGTGCAACCCAAAATTTTTTGGCATTCCGGACTCAACAGCGAAGTCCAATTTGTGAAATTAAATCTTGAGAAATACGAACGGACAAACTGGAGTAATTTCAAATACATCCTAATGATCAGTTGAGTGATCAATTAGACTCTAATGACTGTAAAAATACGTAACTTAACGTTTTGAGACATTCTGGACACAATGGAGGGATCCATTTTGTGAAACGAAGTCCCAAAAATATAGACACGTGAAATGCCA